>PISX010030826.1:0-18147 GCA_004024625.1 Mellivora capensis | reverse complement strand
AAAAATGTTCATCATCACTAGCCATCAGGGAGATTCAAATTAAAACCACATTGAGATACCACCTCACACCAGTTAGAATGGCCAAAATCAGCAAGACAGGAAACAACGTGTGTTGGAGAGGATGTGGAGAAAGGGGAACCCTCTTACACTGTTGGTGGGAATGCAAGTTGGTGCAGCCACTCTGGAGAACAGTGTGGTGATTCCTCAAGAAGTTAAAAATAGAGCTTCCCTATGACCCTGTAATTGCGCTACTGGGTATTTACCCCAAAGATACAGATGTGGTGAAAAGAAGGGCCATCTGTACCCAATGTTTATAGCAGCAATGGCCACGGTGGCCAAACTGTGGAAAGAACCAAGATGCCCTTCAACGGACGAATGGATAAGGAAGATGTGGTCCATATACACTATGGAGTATTATGCCTCCATCAGAAAGGATGAATACCCAACTTTTGTAGCAACATGGATGGGACTGGAAGATATTGTGCTGAGTGAAATAAGTCAAGCAGAGAAAGTCAGTTATCATATGGTTTCACTTATTTGTGGAGCATAACAAATAACACGGAGGACATGGGGAGACGGAGAGGAGAAGAGAGTTGAAGGAAATTGCGGGGGAGATGAACCATGAGGGACTATGGACTCTGAAAAACAACCTGAGGGTTTTGAAGGGGCGGGGGATGGGAGGTTGGGAGAGCCAGGTGGTGGGTATTATGGAGGGCACGCATTGCATGGAGCACTGGGTGTGGTGTAAAACTATGAATTCTGTTACGCTGAAAAGAAATGAAATTTAAAAAAAAGCACAAATTTCCTTCTGAGAGAGATAAAGGAGCTCCAAATAAACAGAGAAAAATACGATGCTTTTAGAATATAAGACTGATATCAGAACAGCATCAACGACATGACGTCATCCTCTGGTTTATGAAAATTCCACATCAAAATACCAATGTATTATTTTATATTAATACAATAATTTTATATTTTAATTGAATAATAAACAGTTTAAAATAGTCAAAAAATTAGAAAAGGAAGGCTAATCAAAGATAATCAAATATTAAAAATTATTATGAAGCTACAGTAAATTAAAAAATGTGGTATCTGTGACTTCAATGAAGCAGATGTACCCAAAAGACAAAACCCTTCTCAGTTGAATCCAGTGGAGAGAGAGAGAGAGTGAGAGAGAGAGAATCTCATAGATAGAAAGATAGATACAGATATTATAGATATAGCTTTGTGTGTAATTATATATATAATATATATGTAATATATATTATATACAATAAACAATATAATTCATGTATGCAAAGAAAGCACATAAGTCAATATGTGAATTCATAAATGTGTCTGGGAATTTGGCAAGACTTTGAAGAAAAAAATCACCACATATCTTTTTTAATACTTAATGTTAAAACAAATACCACAAGAAATAAATTGTCCAATGTAAAAAAGGAAATCTCAAAATGTTAAAAGAAAAATAATAAATTTGGAAAAGAAAATTTTTCAAAACAAGTACAAAAATCACAAAGAAAAATTCAAAAGACTTAATAATTCATAAGCAGAATTAAATGGCAAATAAAGTTTATACAGAACTCTTTTTAGATAACTGATGCTTTGTATTTTAACATCTGGGTAATGCTACCACTATTTATTACTCTTATTTTTATATTATTCCTTGATATAGTCTGTTGTTAGTTTTTTCTATATAAACTTCGGAATGATATGGTTTTAAAAAATGAATGTATTAGTATTTTTATTATGAAATGGATGAAGTATATCCCTTTGCCTTCAGAGAACTGAAATATTTATAATGGTGATTCTGCTTCTCAAAACTACCTGTTCAAATCTTCCTTTGTGTTCTTTAGTAATCATTTCAACTTTTATTTTCTGTGTTTTTATTTAATTTAGATCTTATTGCTTATTTGATTTACCCCTAGATTTTTTTCTTTTTTCTCGCTATCTTCTTATTTTTTTAAAAGATTTTATTTATTTATTTGACAGACAGAGACCACAAGTAGGCAGAGAGACAGCCAGAGAGAGAGGCGAAGCAGGCTCCCTGCCAAACAGAGAGCTCCATGCGGGGCTCGATCCCAGGACCCTGAGACCATGACCTGAGCTGAAGGCAGAGGCCCAACCCACTGAGCCACCCAAGCACCCCATTTCTCACTATGTTAAATGTGATCTTTGATTGATCACTTCTTCCAAGTGGTTGTTCTTTTAGAAATCCATTTCAGAAACACTTATCAAGCACTGGCTGAGTTCCAGTCACTGTTCTAGGAAGCCAGGATACAAAAGTGAATGGGGTCAACAGTAATCCTTGACTTCTATGAAATTTATGTGGGGGAGACAGAAAATATAACACAAGAATGTCCGTACCTACATCTAAGTATGCTAGAAAAAAAGGAAGTTCTAAGGAAAAAGGAACAGAGGAAGGTAATGAGTGTTAGAGTATGATCTGAAATTTTCAGATTTTAGATAGACTAGGCAAGCAAGACCTCACCAAAATGGCATTTGATAAAAATCATACTGAAATGTTTAAGCAAGTCACATGGCTAGGGGGTAGGATATCCCAAGGAAAGAATAAAACATAAACCCTGAGGCAGAACCTGCCAAAGGTCATCAGGAATAGAGGGGAGGACGGTGGTGGCCCCAGCAGGTTGGAGAGGCAGGTAGAAGGGTGTTGGGTGTCGGGAGAAGAGGAGGACAGCAGATCACCTAGAGCCTTATATAAACCATTTATGGTTTTTTTTTTCTTTTTTAAAATTTTATTTATTTATTTTTGTGAGAAAGAGGGAGAGAGAGAGAAAGACAGAGAGCGTGAGTTGGGGGGAGGAACAGAGGGAGAAGCAAGCTCTTCACTGAGCTGGGAGCCATACACAGGCTCAGTGCCAGGCTCCTGAGATCACGATCTCAGCCAAAGGCAGATGCTTAACCAAGGTGGCCACCGATTATGTTTTGAATTGAATTTTCATATATTTGTATTTTTTTTAAGTTCAATTTGCTTGATTACTTTAATGGACTTATACGTAGGCAACTTTTGTAAAGGCTTTGAAGACCATCTACGTGTTTCACGTTCAGTGTAGAGAGAGTTTTCTTTTTCCTCAGTAAAGTTTGTGAGGTGGATAAATGGATATTTAGACAAATGGATAGATATAGAGATGATAGAAAATCACTTCATTACATATGTTAAATGTCTTCAGTATCTTTATTTACTGTTTACTCCAGCTGTGGCTATCTGAGAAAAGTGAATGAACATTTTCTTCTGCTAGTTCATTTGTATGTCTCCTTGCATCTCCTGTAATTTTGGTTTCATGGATTCTGCTACTGATATTTGGTGCATAAATATGCAGAACAGTATGTCTTCAATGAGAATTGTTCCCTTTATCTTTATGGAGTAACCTTTAGCCTGATATTAAGAATGCAACTTCTACATTTTTCTGTTTGTATATTTGCATTTATTGGTACACATTTCCCTATCCTTTAAAAAAGGGAAGAGTTTAACATCCCCGAATATATTTTTTTAAGTGAGTCTCATAGGAAAAAAAAAAAAGTTATATTTTCCTTGTCTGAGATTAAATGAGACCAATTCTGCCAAGTGTTTCCAGTAACCCTTTACGTAGCTGAAGTTCACCCTTTAGAGGAGTCTTCCATGGGATTCATAGGAATGTTTGCTCAGATACTGCATGTCCAAAACAGTCTTTGTGCTGGGATGAGAGTCTGACTGGATCTCAATCTCATACCTCCTTCCCAGAAGCGTCTTGTAGGTGTTGCTCCTCTGTCTCTTTGTAATGAATGTCACCAGGGCAAAGTCTGTGGGCAGCCTCCTTATTCTCACACATAAATACTTAATCTCTTTGCCTCCCTGTCCAAAGAACTTACTCTCTGCTTTTATTTATTTTTTTAAGGATTTTATTTATTTGTCAGAGACAGAAAAAGTGTGCACAAGCAGGAGGGGGATGGGGGGGCAGAGGGAGAAGCAGGCTCCCCGCTGAGCAGGGGGCCTGATGCTGGGCTTGAGTCCAGTCCCCTGGAATCATAACCTGAGCAGAAGGCAGATGCTTAACTGACTGAGCTACCCAGGAGTCGCTTTTAATGTCCAATGTGTTTACAAGTTTGTGTCTCAGGACTGACTTTTGGGAGTAAAGTTTACAGGATACGGCACATGTTGGCATTCTTACAGTTAGATTCAAATTTTCCTGAATTGTACTTTAAAATATTTATTTCTTCCACTCTTTAGTTCTTTCTCTGTCCTTCCTTCTTTTGCTCTCTTTCTTTTCCTCTTCCTTCCCTTTCTTCTTCCTCTTCTTCTGAAACTTTAAGGAAGACTGTGTTGTATCTCTTTTGCTTATTGCTTATTGCTACCATTTTTATGTCAATTCTTTTAAATTCTTTCCTTGTTTCCATTTCATTTTGCTGTCTTTTCTTACTTCTATACTTATGTGCTTTTCTCTCTTTTCTGTATCATCCGTTCTCCTTTTCCTTTTTCCAATTTTATCTTTATTTCTGTGATAGCTTTCTTCCATTTTCCTAAATTCTGCCAGCTTCTCTTTCAGAGTCTACTGGGTCTTCTGTCATATTTTTTCTGATTTCTCGCATTTGTACTTTCTACTCTTCCATTGGAGAAGTGACTGCTGCATTATATTATTTTTAAATTTATGGTAGATATTTGTTAACTGTTTTTCTCTGATTTGTGGCATCATTTTCTGGAAAGCATTCTTTATCTGCTTATTTCTCTTTTTTCTGCTATTTTTTTAATAAATGTATTACTGGATTAATGCTCTGCCCATGATATTTTTATTAATCATAATTATATGAGAAGGACTTCCCTGAACCAGGGATTTTTGGTTCCAGTGAATCTGTGTAGTATTTTGCCTCAACTGCTTCTCAACCATACCAGGCCATGGTAATTTATTCTGACGATAAACCGTGGTCCTCCAGATTTCCAGCTAGCTGGTGCCAACAAGAGACATTGGTTCTGCATCACAGAATGAGCACCTTCTATTTCGGAAATGTATATTTCCTGGCACCTTTTGAATTGTGTCCTGCCTGGGTACCGTTAAGACTTCCCACCGCCCCTCTTTCCATGTCACTCTGCATTGTCAGCCAGAAATCAATCCTCTATGCCAAGATCTAACTAAGGTTCTTTAAAAAGGGATGTAATTATTACACTTCAGGGTGAACTTTAGCTGCCAAAGTATTTTTGCTTGTGTTTCCTTAGATCTAATTTCTGACAATTGTCAAACTGCCAACCCTACATAATTTTGCTAGAAAGGGAGTTTGTGGTGCTATTTTTGTTTGCTTATTTTTGTTTCCTGTCTCTTTGGTATGATTTCCAGAAAGAGAAAGGGGGGGATACTGAGCCTGTATGATAATGTTCATAATAGGAATACTCATGGGTGGTTTTGGGGGAGAAAAAAGGATATTTGTGGAGTTTGAGTTTTTAAAATAATTTCATTGAAGTATATGTAACAGAATAGTATATGGCACTAATATGTGAAACTTGATAATATGAAATACAAAATGAGACGACCTGGAAAACCAGCACACATATAAAGAAGGAGATCATTAACAGAGCCTTAAAAACCTCTTATACACTTTTTAAGTCAATATGACCAACCCCCACTACTTGATTTTATTGTTTTAATTATTTTGCATTTGGTGAATATTTGATGAATTTATTTCTTACACGTTTCTTTTTTTTTAAGATTTTATTTATTTATTTGGCAGAAAGAGAGAGAGACAGCGAGAGAGGGAACACAAGCCGGGGGTGGGAGGATGGGAGAGGGAGGAGGAGGCTTTCTGCTGAGCAAAGAGCCCAATGCAGGGCTCTATCCCAGGATCCTGGGATCATGACCAGAGTCAAAGGCAGGCACTTAACCATATGAGCCATGCAGGTGTCCTTCTTTTTTTTTTTTTTTAAACATTTAGTTTATTTATTTGACAGAGAAAGAAAGAGTACAAGCAGGGGGAGTGACAGAGGGAGATGAAGAGGCAGACTCCCTGCTGAGCAGGGAGCCTGATGCCTGCAGGACTTGATCCCAGGACCCTGAGATCATGACCCGAGCCCAAGGTAGATGCTTAACTGACTAAGCCACCCAGGTGTCCCTATTTCTTATACAGTTCTAAGCTCTCTCTCGACTTCCAATTTTACAAGTAGAAAACATTAAAATGAGTCATGTAAAACTTTAAGAACAAATTATTATTATTATGTTTTCCTTGTAACAAAATCCTTTTAATTAAGAATAGTTACTTCTTGATAAACTGAGAAAACTCTGTGTTTGGTTGGATTATAGAAATAAGAGACGAGGTCTCAAATATGAACTCACAAAATACCTTAAGATTTCACAGCTAATGTGATATTATCAAACTCATAGTATTAATTACACTTAGACTTACTGAAATTTATGTTATATAATTGAGCCATCCTGTTGGTCGACCCCATCAAACTCCAACCTTAAAAAAAATCATATAAATTCCATATACGTGGAATAGAGGAAGACTCTCAGGGGTGCTACATGAGCATCTTTCTTACGTTGAGTTGTTTATATTTTGAAGAATGAGACTTATCCTGATAGATCTGAATCTGTATTGTAACCAACTGAGTTAACGAGGCACCCTATTTTCTGATTCTGTGACAGCAGTACTATGGACTCAAGCTAATGTTTTAGGCAACAGAAATCACAGCATGCTATTTTCCAAAACTGTTGACTTCCTACTTCTAACAGGTCAGAGAAGTGGATTTTAATAACAAAATGGTGAATCTAGAAAGGTCTTTTGAAAAAAAATCAGTGAGGCCCCATTGGTCTACAAAGTAATAATTGTAGCACCTCACCCTTAAATACCATAGCCATGACTTTGTTCTCTTCTCCTGTCCTTTCCTGCTTTGCCCTCTCCCTCAGTTGAGAACTGAACTTCATGAGATGGGATTCAGGCTATTTACCCTTGTTTACTGTCATATATAGCTCAACGGACCACATGTCACTCTTATTTCTTGGAAAGAGAAGGCAGGCTTGTCTAACTGTCAAGCTGATGAACTCCCATGGCTTCTCAGAGTGTAAGCTGAAAGAAAATCTCTTTGAAACAGCGCTTTCCTAGCCAAAACCAACATAATGAAGGGCATATAAACAATTGGCTGGACTGATCCTTACAAGGATTGAAAGGAAGCAAGAGCGGCTTTCACTCAGACAATGGAATCTGCGCTCTGTATGCAAATGCCCTGGCTTCCATTTCTGGGGCTTTTCCCACTTCAGGAGGTGCAACCCATAATGCATTCACACTTGACACGAGGCCAGAGCATGGGGCTTCATTCAGGTCACACCATAAGATTTCAATTTCACTGACTTTGTTTCAAAGCAAAGGCAGAACTCCAGAGCTGGATTTTTTTCAGGAGCTCTTTGCATTTACCCCCTCTCTTTCTAGGCTTGCCCAAGTGGGCTTAATTCTAGCTCTACCGAGGTTTTTGGTAAACCAGCTGAACACTAGGGAATCTAAAAAATATGTATTTAATTATATATCACAGTAAGCACTGTACTGAGGAATGATCATATCATCTTACAAATATCCACTATTTGAATAGTAACAAGAAAAAATATAAAAACACAGGGAGGCAAGAGATGGATGCCAGGTTGGATCTTCCTGTTATCAGTATTTTTTTTAAAAGATTTTATTTATTTATTTGACAGAGAGAGAGAGAGAGATCACAAGTACACAGACAGGCAGGCAGAGAGAGAGGGGGAAGCAGGCTCCCTGGTGAGCAGAGACCCTGACGTGGGGCTCGATCCCAGGACCCTGAGATCAGTATTTTTATAAGTAAAAATGTGACCCAAAAGATTGTGCTCAGAATTTATAAATTTCATATTTTTCTTTTCTTCAGCACTAAATGTGTCAATGTTGAGAAGGTGCCTAATTTTATTTAAATACAAACTGCAACAAAATTTACCAGTAGAATAAAATTCTGACTCTGTCATCTACTTTATTTATTTATTAAAGATTTTATTTATTTATTTATTTGAAAGACAGAGATAACAAGCAGGCAGAGAGACAGGCAGAGGGAGAGGAAGGGAAGCAGGCTCTCTGCTGAGCAGAGAGCCCGATGTGGGGCTCAATCCCAGGACCCTCGGATCACAACCTGAGCTGAAGGCAGAGGCTTTAACCCACTGAGCCACCCTGGCACCCCTAACTCTGTCACTTACTTTAAAAGCAGAGGTCTAAATCTCAAATGATGGCATGTTTCATTTCTACCACCTGGTTGTATTTACAAGATAAGAACTGGATGCTACTCTGTATGTTTTTCTTTAGTTTTTTTTGTATATGAGCATATTTGTTGCTTAATTATTCCAGAGATTTTGCAAATTTTTATGTAAAATACTATTATATTTGCTTTTTATTTACAGAAATCATAAGGTCTTTATACAATAGAAAGTGTTCTATTTTTAAGGAAATATTCATTGATTAAATTTTCTAAGGATGTAATTGCTAGATATCATGGGAAAAAAATCCAGAAGGTTGAGAGCACATTTTAATAATGACATGTAGTGTTTATTATGAGGAAGAGAATTTCTCAAATATTAAATTTGTACCACCTAAATATATTGAATATATAACTAATAGTTTTATCTTTTAACTGATTAAATAAATATTTAATAAGTTTCTACCATATGCCAGATCCTGGCATAATACTAAAGAACTGGTGACCTGAACCACAATATGTTTCTCCTTGTTTCTCTATGTTAATATAGGGTCATTTCTTCAGATGTTTTTCAGTACATTTGCTCAGGGGCTGGAATTCAAAATTATAATAATTGTATTTTCATTAAAAAAATTTCTTCTTGGGGCATCTGGGTGTCTCAGTTGGTTAAGCATCTGGTTTTGGCTCAGGTCAAGATCCCAGGGTCCTGGGATAGAGCCCCAGCAGGGAGTCAGCTTCTCCCTCTCCCTCTGCTTGCAGCTCCCCCAGCTTGTGTACTCTCTCTCTCTCTCGCTATCTCTCTTTCTCTCTGTCAAATAAATAAATAAATAAAATATTTAAAAAAAATTCTTCTTTTGCCCTTTTCTGGGGGGGGGTCTATTCTTACTCTTTGTTTGTTTAAAAAAAACTGTGTCTTTTTTTTTCTTAAATTTTTCTTAAGTTATATATCTAATAATTCCATCCTTCAAAGTCCCTGGGACTCAAATTAATTATTTATCTTTGTAGTTATCACAAAATCATTGTATTTGTTAATTTGGCCTTTTATTTTTTCATTGTGCATTCATGTTTAGTTACTCTTTATCTGTGGTAAGCTGAAAACCCAAATGGATGATGCATTTTTCCCAAAGAGAAATAGTGTTTGCATTTGTTGGAAGCCAAGTGGTATTACTGAATCAGGACTACAAAGTACATTGAGAATCTTGGCTTAACAAGAAATCTTAGGATTACATTTTTAAATCTGAGATAGTTCCAAGGTTAGTTGGGTCCCCTAGCTCTGACTGTTATGACTGTGACTTCATGTTCATTCTCTGCTTTCTTTATTGTCCTTCATAATTTTCAACATTTCATTATCAAATATATTTCTTGTAATTTATCTACTATATGGTCATATTGCCAGAGGAAAGTTCTTCCAACTGTCTAGTCCAGTAGTCTTCGAAGGCAACTCTTCCTTAATAATTTTCTTCTAAATAATAATTTTATTTTATATTAAAGTTAAATACCAATTAAAACAATGAATCCATGACTAGATGTTTTTTTTAATTTTAAAAAGGTAATTACAATTTTGACAAATTCTACCTGAAAATTTTGAAACTGAAAAAAAATACTCTTAAAGTTTTAGGTAACTAGCACTTTATCCAAGCTTCTGGGAGAGTGCAAATAATTGTCATAAAATCATAATTCCCTGCTTCTTAGTTCTCCCTTACAACAGGATAGCCACTGACCATATGTGACTATTAACCAGTTGATATGTGGATGGTCTGAACTAAGTTGTCTCTCAAGTATGAAATATTCACTACATTTTGAAGACTTTGTATAGATTGTAAAATCTCTTGTTAATAATTTTATATTGCTTGCATATTAAAATAATATTTGGGATATATTGGGTTAAACAGAATACATTAAAATACAAGCTTACCTGTTTATTTGTTCTTTTTAATGTGACTATTAGCAAATTTAAATGGTGTTTGTGACACACATAACATTTTTATTAGAAAACAAAGTAGCTCTATTGTTTTCAAATTTCCTACAAACTAGTTATATATTTAAAATATTATCTTATATATAAATGATTAGGATTTCATAACATTTCAAAGGATAACTTCCTAAGAAAGGCTTAAATGTTAAATAAGTACTATTGGTAGACTTTATGACATATTTTAGAATTTACTCTTGATAAGAAATCATTTTATTTTACAACTATAACTCATGTCCTGTTAGAATTTCAAACAATATGTATAAATTAAAAAGTCAATTCAATAATTGACATATATGTAAAGACATTTTATAATTTAATCAGGAATAAAAAATTGTGAGATTAGGCAATAAAGTTCTAGAGAAACATGGTGTTATGCATTCACATATTAAATTGCATAATCTCTAAAGTTTTTATTTTATCTTTTTTTAAAAAATGATTTTATTTATTTATTTGACAGACAGAGATCACAAGTAGACAGAGAGGCAGGCAGAGAGAGAGGAGGTAGCAGGCTCCCCGCCGAGCAGAGAGCCCGATGCGGGGCTCCATCCCAGGACTCTGAGGTCATGACCTGAGCTGAAGGCAGAGGCCTTAGCCCACTGAGCCACCCAGGCACCCCAGTTTTATTTTATCTTTAAAGATTTATTTCTTTATTTGAGAGAGAGAGCGAGCAGTGGGGTGGGGAGGGGCAGACTGAGAGAGAGCCTCAAGCAGACCCTACCCTGAGCAAGGAGCCCAAAGTGGGGCTCAATCTCAGGACCCGAAGATCATGACCTGAGCCAAAATCAAGAGTTGGATACTTAGCTGACTGTGTCACCCAGGTGTTACCTGTTTTTATATGGGTAATATCTCAAATTTTTTTAAAATTTCAAAATACTGAATAAATGAAATTGTGTACTATGTAGTGTTTTAGGATTAGCTTTTTTTACTCAGCATATTTCCCTGAAGATTAACAAGAGAGCAGTTGCTAGGTCATATGATGTAACTGCATGTTTCACAGATTGGCTGTACCATTTTACATTCCCACCAGCAGTGATTAAGTGATGCAGTTTCTCTGCAGCCTCACCTGCATTTTGGAAATGAGAAACATAATTGTGATTGACAGGGGTTAGAGACAGGAGTGGGGTAAGGAGGTAGAAAGATAGGTATGGATATAAAAGGGAGGGGTGCCTGGGTGGCTCAGTGGGTTAAGCCTCTGCCTTCCGCTCAGGTCATGATCCCAGGGTCCTGGGATTGAGCCCCGCATCAGGCTCTCTGCTTAGTGGGGAGCCTACTTCCCACTCTCTCTCTGACTGCCTCTCTGCCTACTTGTGATCTCTCTCTCTCTGTCAAATAAATAAGTAAAATCTTTTTAAAAAAAAAAAAGGGAAACATAAGGAATCTTTGTAGTGATAGAACTGTTCTGTTTCTTGGCTGTTGGGATACATGTGATAACATTGTAAATATACACAGACAGATATACTAATGAATACAAGTAAAACTGAGGAAATCTGAATAAGATTCATAGATTGTAAACATTTCAATATCCTGGATATGATAATGGACTATAGGTTTGCAAAATATTATTATTAGAGAAAACAGAGTAAATGGTACATGGGTTCCTGCTATGTAATTTCATACATGTGAATCTGTAATTTACATCAAGGATTTTTAAATATGAAGTGTATTATAAAACTACATTTATTAAAGAAGTACGATTTTGGGGCACTGGGTGGCTCAGTCAGTTAAGTGTCTGCCTTTGGCTCAGGTCATGATCCCTGGGTCCTGGGATTGAGCCCACATCTGGTTCCCTGCACAGCTGAGAGCCTATTTCTTCCTCTCCTGCTCCCCTTACTCGTGCTGTCTCTCTCTCTTTGTCAAACAATTAAATAAAATCTCCAAAAAAATTAAGTGTGGTGTTATTGCAGGCAGAGGCATAGAAAAATTGGCAGAATATTGAGTCTGAATTTAGTATATAGTGAAAATTATATTTCAAATTATTGAGGAATATCTAGAAAAATAAGCTACCCATTTGAGAAGAGCCAGTCGGTAATACAGATAGTCATATCCCAACATTATGCATCACAAATTTTTTTACTTAGAATAAATTCCTTATGGATATTATTTATGTATTGAAGACATAAAATAGCTGCTAAACACTAAATATGCAAATAAATTTCAGGGTGTGATTTTTATAATTATAGGGTGTAGAATGACTTCCTTAACATGACACGGAAGCTAGAAATCAGAAAACAAAAAATACATTTGTTTTTAAATATAAAGATTTGTTGTCATATGTTAAAAAAAACAATAAGGAGATAAGTACCTCAATAAAAAATAACACAATAATTGACTGGGTACCACATAATTAGAAAATACCAATTTTCACTTGTGATCAGAAAAACATAAATTAAAACAACGGGATTCCATTTTTACTATCATACAACAGATACAGATTTTATCATCTCTAGTGTTCATAAGCCTATGGAAGACAACTGGTTTTGTATACTGGACCTTGTAGATTTGTATCACCTTTATAAAGAGCCATCTGGAAGTATAGCTCTTAATACAGAGGTACATATGTTGACCTGCAACTTTTGTTTTATTTATTTAATATGAGCTCCTGTAGATGTAATACTCTTAAACAATTGAGTTGACTATAGCAGTTTTGATTCTCCATATAGATATGATGAATCCATATGAATGAGACTTATTTTGCTTAAACAAAAATGTTAAAAAATCACTGCTTGTCTTCAAGTCCAAACAAGCAGATCTTTATCTGATTAATAACTTTTTACAAAATTCTATACTATTTTTGTGGGATGGAGGAAGTTTTAATAGTTCCTATTTTGGAGAGCTTAAAGTAGAATCAAGAAAAAAAACCCATACCTGAAGCAGATAATTTAAAAATGTCTAATACCACAATAAGGAGTGTGATGTCTTTAAGAAATCTAATGAATTTAGAAAAATTCTTATAACCTATTGTCAATTTAGAGTGGGAGTGATTATGCACAGATTTTTTAAAAAGTTTAAAAGCACTGCACTAATGGGTCAACAATGATTACCTCTGAATGCTGAGATTGATGGTAACTTTATTTTTTTCATTAATTTGCAGTTTCTAATTTTTATAATTTAGAATGCTATCTCAATAAATATGCAAATATAAAAAAGTAAAGTCCAAGCTATAAAACAAATATATTAATTAATCTTGATTATTTCAATGATCACAGATTCTAAACGTTACAAAAGATATCATAGTCTTTCTTTTTGCTAGTGTTATTAGCTTCTTTTTAATGGAAATAGCTAGCTTTCTTTCTTTCTTTCTTTCTTTCTTTCTTTCTTTCTCATCAGATACACACATTCCTAGGAAAGAAGCAAAGGGGCTTATAAACTTTTCTTGCAGAATCTGATGGAAATGATCAAGAAGAAATGAAAAATGGGGCAGACACCTCGTTGATTTCAAAACTAAATAATAATGATAAATATATACACAAAGGAAATTCTATCAGATATGGAGGAATTTGTATGAAAGATGATAGGAATCAGCATATACTTCTATTTTCTGAGAGCACTGACATAATAAGTGAGTTTGTATACAGAAGTGTTGGTAAATTACTCCATAGTTCCCTAATTTAGAGTGGCACAAGGGGAAAAAGCATTTAGAAGCCACTTGAGATATTGGTGCTACTACACTCACATTTCTTTTCTTGACTTCAAAGACCTGCAGTATTTAAAGCAGTGGTATACTTCATTTCCATCTCTCTAACTCTTGCTCTTTCTCTCTTTCTCCTCACTCTTTGTCTATATTTCCTTTAATTTCCTGAAAAGTTCGAAGAAGTTGTTACCCAAAATTTTCTTGTCTGTCTTGGGGTTATGCAATCAAAATATCTTGTTTCCTCATTTATCATTTGCACACTTTATGTATTTTTTTTACAAAAATTTATACAAGTCTCTCATTTAATGCAATTATTATTTCTGAATATTTTGGAATGGATTAATATCTACCCAGGAATGCTAAATGTCAAAAGTTAATACTAAAAGAGTGTTCCTGGGTGACTGATGAGTCTTTATGTGCAGTGCTACAGTAATTACAGGAGAGCAAAGATAGGAATTATAACAGACTTCTTGTCAAAAACAATGCAAGCCACAAGTCAATGGAGTGACATCTTGATAGTGAGAAAAGAAAAAACAAAAAAAAACTGAACATGAATTCTATAACCAAAGAAAATATCTACCAAAATGGAGGAAAAAAATAAATAACTTTATAGGCAAACAAATACACACAATTTAGACAAAGACAAAATTATTACCAGCATAATTATAAGAAATTTTAAACTAAATTCTTTAGGCAGAAGTAACACATCAGACAGAAGCAAGTATAAACAAAGTACAAACAAAGAAATAAAGATCTCTGGAAATGGATAAAATGAAGGTAATTATATCAGACATTTATTATTATTTATTTACTCTAAAAATTGCCTATCTCAAACAAAAAATAGTAGCAATATATTTTGGGTTTATACCATATGTAAAAGTAAACTGTATAGTTACAGTAACACACAAGATGGGAGGGAGGAATGGACACTATACAACTGCAAAATTCTTACTCTCCATCTAAAGTTTCAGAGCTGGGTCATTTAGGTTCACTCAGAAATTTAAGAAAAGTAGATGCTCTAGGATGGTTAGCATTAAAAATACCAGTAATTATACTCTATAAGAGTATTTCTCTCACAATTAAGGCACAATCATTCATTCTGAAAAAAAATGTTACTCATTGTTGTGCTGATAAATACTAAATTTCAGAAATAATAGTAGATCATCTTTAGAAGAAATTTAAATTTAGGTTTATAGTCAAACTTTAAAATTTTATCCCATTATTTCCCACATCTTCTAAGCAAATTTATAAAGTTTTGGGGAGTAAATAAGTCAGCAAAGTTTTACCAGGAAAACAATAAAAAATCTGTTACAATATATAATGAAAATAGTCCCCCTACATCAAAATAAAAAAACTTTTGCACAGCAAAATAAATAATCAACAAAAAACAAAAAAAGCAACCTACCAAATGGGAGATGATATTTGCAAATGTCGTATCTGATAAGAGGTTGATGTCCAAACTATGTACAGAACTTATACAACTTAACACACAAAAAAACTCCTCAATTAATCCAATTAAAAATGGGCAGAGGTCAGGGGCACCTGGGTGGCTCAGTGGGTTAAAAATGGGCAGAGGTCCTGAACATTTTTCTGAAAAAGGCATACAGATGACAAAAGACACATGAAAAGATGCTCAGCATCACTAATCATCAGGAAATGTAAATCAAAACCACAATGAGATAGCAACTTACACTTATTAGAATGGCTAGAATCAAAAAGACAAGAAATAATAAGTTTCGGTGAGCACCTGAAGAAAAAGAAACAGTCTTGCACTGTTGGTGGGAAGGCAAACTGGCATAACTGCTGTGGAAAACAACGTGGAGTTTCCTCAAAAAGTTAAAAATAGAATTACCATATCATCCAGTAATTCCACTACTGGGTATTTGCCCAAGGAAAATGAAAACACTAATTTGGAAAGATACATTCACCCCTTTATTTATTGCACCATTATTTAAAATAGCCAAGATATAGAAGCTACCCAAGTGTCCATCAACAGATGAATGAAGAAGATATAGGTAGATGATAGGTAAATAGATAGATAAATATAGATACACACACACACACACACACACACACACACAATGGAATATTATTCAGCATAAAAAAGAATGAGATCTTGCTATTGTGACAACCTGAATGTACCCAGAAGATATTATACTGAGTGGAGAAAGTCAGACAGACAAATATCATATGATTTCACTTATATGTGAAATTGAAAAAACAAAACAAATGGACAAACAAAAAGCAGATACAGACCCCCAAATGTAGAAAACTGATAGTTGCCAGAAGGGAGGCGGTGGGAAAAGGGGCAAAATGGGTAAAGGAGAGTGGAAGATACAGGCTTCCAGTTATGGAATGAACAAGTTATGGCAATAAAATACAGAAAATAGGAAATATAGTCAGTGATATTATAGTAGTATTGCATGATGACAGATGGTAATCAAACTTGTGATGAGCATAGCATAATGTATAAAATGGCCAAATCACTATAATATACCGGAAATTAATGTAACATTGATTGTCAGCTCTACTTCAATAAAAGTAAAATAAAATGCATATTCTAAACCTTAGTACAACTTTTTAAGAGATGCATAAATAATGTATTGATGAGAATGTATAGTAGTTTTATCCTCAGTAGCCAAATATTACTAACAAAACTCGTGTCTTTTAACCAGGGAAATGAGTAAACAAGCTACATCCATACAATGGAATACATGAAATACTACTTGGCAATAAAAAGGAATGTCTATTATTGCAACGGTTAAACTTTCATAAATATTTCAAGCACTAAAATCACTCCCTTCAAGAAGGCTTTAACTTTCATGTATCTACTAAAACCAAGAAATTATTCTTAACACCATCTACCCTTTATTATAGTTCTCTCAGAAAAATACTAATATTTGTTTGGGTTCTTTGTATGAACATGTTTTTGTAGAGTTTGATATGCAATTTGTTCTATTTACAAATGTTATAATACAGTGTTATATATGTATATGTAGGAGTCATTACTAGACGGTAATTTTCTTGGAAAGAGGCCTTATATATTATCATTTCTTTCTCTAGTCTCAATCTTATTATCAACATGGCTATTTAGAAAAAGGAAATAAAATAGAAACTAAAGATTAGTAATTTTGATAGTAGAAAAATCTTTCATGATATTAAGAATAAAAATCTTTAAGATTACATTTTCTTTAAAATATGAACATCCCAAAGTCTTAAGGAATATTTAAAATAAATATAATCATTTTATTCATAGATGGAGAAACTGAACTTACTCAGATGGTGTGAGAATGACCACTAGAACACAGTCCTTTTGAGTCCTAAATCAAAACAATATTTTTTTCAGTATATCTTACAGGAAAAAAAAGCATAGCTCCTAAAAAAGTCGATTATAACTTGTATGATAAATAAGACCATTAGAGGAAAAATTAAAAAGGAGAACTGCAAAGATGAAAAAGATACAAAGAAGTTAGTATGGCAAATTCTGTATGCCCCTAAAATGATTTGTCAATTTTATTAGTTTAAGGAAAAATAAATTTGGAACCAAACTGACAAAATTGCTTCATAACTATATACTACAGGTCTACCCACTTAGTATGTCTTTAAATGAACAAATGAATCTTAAATGAATGACAATTCAACATTGGCCATTGACATGGAAGGTTCAGATGATGATGGTGTTGTGCTGAGACATAGCCTGAAGCAATAGGCAACATCAACATCACTGATTGGTCTTTATTTGCAACTGTGATGTTTTGTTCATTACGAATTTCCTAAGCTGATTTTCATTTTTTTATTAATATTACTGTATAAATTATGTACCTTCATCTTTCATTGCTGAGTTTTTCGGCACCTCCCTACATTTTATATTCCAAGGCAAGTTCCTCCATCTCACCCTAGTCCTGGTCATGGGGAGTGACCCCAGATATTTTCACTATTAAGATATTTGCTCTGTATGGTATTTTAATTGAAAAAAAAAAGCAAAACAAGAAGTCAGCATGTGATGATGAGATTCCAAATCACATTCACTTTATATCCAGTTATTCATAGAAATCTTTGGATACTAGAACTACAGTGGTTAGAAAGCAATTGAGATAGCCATTTGTATGTCTTCATTGGAGAAGTGTCTATTCATATCTCCTGCCCATTTTTTGATGTGATTACTGTTTTGCATGTGTTGAGTTTGAGAAGTTCTTTATAGATCCTGGATATCAACCTTTTGTCTGTACTGTCATTTGCAAATATCTTCTCCCATTCCGTGGGTTGCCTCTTTGTTTTGTTGACTGTCTCCTTTGCTGTGCAGAAGCTTTTGATCTTGAAGAAGTCCCAAAAGTTCATTTTTGCTTTTGTTTCCTTTGCCTT
>PISX010030825.1:0-18220 GCA_004024625.1 Mellivora capensis | reverse complement strand
AAATCTCATGTTCCCTGATACTAGAGGATATGTAGTTAATATTGAAAGTTCAGCTTGTCTTATCTTTATGTATGAACAATATGCCCAGAATACCAAATCTTTTAATGTTAAGTGGAAATGCACATTAGAAGCACTCTCATATAATGAAAGAAACTGACCTTAAAAGAAACTCAAATTGTCGCCAATGTACAAACACACATAAGTTTTCAATTTAATATTTAATCATTGTCAAGGAAATAATGTAACCATGTAAATGTGAGACAAATTCTCTGGCTATTTTCAATTTTTATGCAGAATAAGAACTTTTTTTCAGTCACAAATACTCACTAAAGCTTACTTTATTATTCCTATTACTTCCAAAGTAAAGCTGTAAGAAGATAAAATTGAAGAAAAATCATTTATAGACCTTTTTTTAAGTCTTCTGAAAGGTGAAATGTAAAAATGAATATATAAATGATATAATCAAACAAATAGAATTTGAAGGAGCCTAGCAGAAATTTACAATCAATATTTCAGTGAAAGTAAAATAAGGCTGCATTATCCAACAGCTTGAAAGGGAAAGAACTATTATACTCTGGGAATTTACTGTGGACACAATATCTATTGGGTCAATAATAGAGGACAAAAAAACACACCAACATAAGAACAGAATTATTTTGCACATTAGTTAATAATATGTTATAAATGCTCTACATGAGAAAGATGTTCAACAAAACGAAATACTTTAAGAGTCAGATTTCATTTTAGAATGGTTAATAGGATTAGTTTGAACATGTATTTTGTATAATGTTTCTCAGTTTCAGTTTGCTGATGTTCCTCAAGCTAGACTATGATTATGGAATTTTGTAGGACATTGAGGTCAATTTTTTTCCCATTTTTGGTCATGTTAACTTTGATAACATAGACAAGATGAAATTCCTTTATAAATTTCCCTCTATAATTAATAATGTGCAAGAAGGTACTTTGAGAATATTAAAATCTTCTATTCTTCATTAAACTTTGACAAATTAGTTTTAGAAAACATTGAAGCCTCCTGCCTAAATCAATTACTACTCTGAAGCTTGTAAATGGTGATTTTCTAACCTCATGATTTATTTACATTTTTTTTTTAGTTGGTAGGCTACTATGAGAGCACTTGCCAATATGCTGAATATGTAGTGGGACATTATCATGGTTTTACCATACAACTAGAATATGTGAGTCCTCATACTCTCCGGATATCAGCAAAGTTGAGCACATTTCATATGCTGTGTTGCTTATTCATTTATTTCTCTGTGTAGGGTCACCTACCTTGTCCTCTCTTTGGACAAAACAGGGTGAGACTCTATTCTTCTTGCTGCTCTCACACTGTTAGAGAAATAGGCCAGAAAGAATAACTAATGCCATTTTTTAAAAAATCAATTCAAGTCTTTGAGATTCTTTAGATTATGTAAACCCCAATTTATAGGACCTCTCTATATTCCCTTTATCCATATCCTATTCAGATATCAGAAATGTGGATTTTATAATCTCCCATATCATCTGAAAGAAAACATTTTATTTCCTATTTCATGTAATTTTTTGTCCCTAGTATCTTTAATGCTATGCCTAATGTATTGCCTACTAAACGTGAACTTCATTTTCACAAGCTCACTTTTAATTAAAATCTCTAGTTTTCATGGTTGAGACCTTTTATCAATTATGTGAAGACATAAATATTATCCATAAATAAGAATCCATCCCAGAAGAAACACTTTATATATAAGAGTGTTGATGAAGTTAATAAAATCATTGGGAACTTACATAAAATGAAAATGACTACATTTATGTTTGTTGGCATATTACTTCTGTTTCCTTCATCCTTATTCATTAACAGATGCAAAGTTGAATTATTTAGGTATTTAATGTTTTCTGTCCTTACACATTTATTTCCTTGCTTAACAATTTCACAGATCTTTCTTAACTAGGTTATAATTTCATATGGAAATTTTAATTTTTCAAGAAAATACTAATAAATACCATTATCAATACATGAGAGAATCTATGGCCAATGTTTATTAAATATCTCTCAAAGTTCCCTATTTTGGTTTTTTGTTGTTGTTTTTTAAAAGAATTTATTTATTTATTTGATAGACAGAAATCACAAGTAGGCAGAGAGGCAGGCAAAGAGAGAAGGGGGGAAGCAGGCGCCTGCTGAGCAGAGAGCCCAATGCGGGGCTCGATCCCAGCACCCTGAGATCATGACCTGAGCTGAAGGCAGAGGCTTAACCCAATGAGCCAACCAGGCACCCCAAACGTCCCTATTTTGAAGGGCTCTTACAGATATTAGGGAAAGATGATGGATTTGATGCTTTCATTCTCACCTCATTTCCAATTTTGATTTTTCTTAATTGGCCTCTTTATGAGTATTAACACTTGGCACAACACAGTAACTGGAGAGTTGTACTATGTGACAAAGAGACCTGGATATGTAAGAGAAAATAAAGTAGGTAAGTGATTATTGGCTTGAATAATGACATTGATGACTAAGACTTCTTTCTTTTGTAGCTAATATCCAACTACGTGAATAATAAAATCACCCTGACAATGACAGAATTGGAGGCATGGAAAGAGTCTATGATTCAATTACCAAATCTTCAATGATTATAGGTGATAAGAAGTCTTTGTGTGACAATAACAGAGGCACATACGAAAAATATTTACAAAGGGGTATGAGGAAACATCTAGAGTGTTAATGAAGACTTTTTTATTTGTTTATTTGTTTCAAGAAAGTGAAAAAGTATAGCCTTCACTCCTATTATATCTCCTACATGTAAAGAACATGTGAATTGTCACTCCTGTGCTTACAATAAGAAAGAAACTGGACAAAATAAAAATAAATGACTTCTTTAGGATATAACCACTACCCGGATATCTGGAGACACAAGCATATAGAGAGAATCACAGCTAACTTCTGATTTTTGTAACACAAATCCTTGCAGCAATAAAGTGGTATGACCTAAATGTTAGTTTTGACCAAGTGATGGAGGCGGAGTGCAGACCATCATGAGATACTTCCAGGGGCCATAATTTCATGGGAACAACTTACTTCATGATCTTTACCCTCAGAAAGTACACCAGGTTCTTAAAGACCCAAGAAAACCTTTAATGGTATCGGCTGGGAAAGGTAAAGAGCAGTCATTTAGGATACAGACCCAGAACCTTCTCCATGACAAAGGCCTACACTGCACCCTATCAAGTAGGTCCTATTAATAGTGTATTACATCCAGAAGAGCTATGGGACACATACTGTCTCTGAGCAGGAGAACTTAGAGATGCCAAAGTAAACATGTGAGCCAGTAACAAAGGCACTAGACAAATTTGAAGCCTAAAGCACCTTAGCTCTGACAAATATTAAGCATATTCCAATTACTATCTTGATTAACATAAATCCTCAAACAAATGGTTTATATATACCTCAATCACTAAAATCCAACGCAATCTTGTCTGGCCTTCAACAAAGGATTATAAAGCATATGAAAATGCAAGAAAAAACACTCTGAAGAGACAAAAAAGCATCAGAACCAGTATCAAATAAGACACAGATGCTGGAATTACAAGAGAGGGAATTTAAAATAATTATAATCAATATGTAGACAATGTAACAGAATAGATGAGTTATGTAAGCAGAGATACGGAAACCCCAAGAAAAAAACACAGGGAAAAAATCATAATCAAGAACACTGTAACAGAAATTAAGAATGCCTTTGATGAGCTCCTTATACACTGGATATTGCTGAGGAAAGAATCACTGAGCTTGAAAATAGTTCAGTACACATTTCACAAATGAACATGCAAAAGAACAATAATAAAAATAAAACTAGAACAAAGCATCTGAAATTTCACAGGATAGAACATACATGTAATTAGAATTGCAAGAGGACAAGAAAGAGAATATGGAGCAGTATATATATAATTATATATTTATTATATAAATAAATAAATATATAAAATACACATATATATACACATATATATATTAGAAGTACTAATAGCTGAGAATTTTCCAAAATAATTATAAGAAACGACCCCAAGGGACAGGAAGCTCGAAGAAAAGCAAGGAAGACACTCCCCACATTCCTCCCCTTCCCACTCACTCCTTAGATATATCATCCTCAAACTCCAGAAAATCAAAGACAACATGAAAATGTTGCAAGAAGCCAAAG
This sequence comes from Mellivora capensis, assembly GCA_004024625.1. Classification (NCBI taxonomy): domain Eukaryota; kingdom Metazoa; phylum Chordata; class Mammalia; order Carnivora; family Mustelidae; genus Mellivora; species Mellivora capensis. The sequence continues at coordinate 14,036 of PISX010030825.1, read as the reverse complement.
GAAGGGGAGAGAGTACCTACAAATACAATTAAAAACTTTATATTAGACTTGTTTGACTTGTTCTCAGAGGGGCACCTCAGACTGGATGGCTCAGTCAGTAAAGTGTCTGCCTTTGCCTCAGGTCATGATCTCAAGGTCCTGGGATGGTGCCCCACATCAAGGTCCCTGCTCAGTGGAGAGTCTGCTTCTCTCTCTCCCTCTGTGATCTCTCTAGTTCTCTCTCTCTCTCTCTCTCTCAAAAAAAGTAAATAGTCTTTGACTTGTTCCCAGAAATCAAGAAATTAAGAGAGTGGAGTGACATAAATAAGGGATTGAAAGAGAGGAGGCCTATCTAGAATTCCATATTCAGTGAAATTGCCCTTCAAAGGTGAAGGAGAGAATTGTTGAATTACTATATTGTACATCTGAAACTAATATAATGCTGTATGTTAACTGTACTGAAATAAAAATTAAAAAACAATAAAAAAACAAAGTGAAGGAGAAATAGACTATCTCAGAAAAACAAAATCAAGGAATTCATTGCCATCAGTTCTGCCCCAAAAGAAATGTTAAAAGAAACATTGATATGGGTCAGAAACTTAAATCTACATAAAGAAATGAAGAGCACTGAATGATGAATAAATGAGGAAAAACACTGGTTTTCTCTTATTCTTTTTAAAAAGATTTTTAGGTAATCTCTATACCCAACATGGGGCTCAAATCCACAATCTCAATATCAAGAGTTGCATGCTCTACCAACTAAGCCAGCAGGAAGCCCTGTTTTTCCTTATTCTTAATTGAAAATACAACCTTTTTTTAAAGGAAGTACTAAGAATAACAATGTATTGGGTCATTATACTATAGAGATAGGAGAAACGTATGCCAGCAATGTCACAAGGGACCAGAGAAAGAAAGGTCAAATGCTGTTACAAGTTACCTGCACTGCACATGAACTGGTACGTTGCTATTTGAAAATGGACTTAGTTTAGTTTAAAATGTATATTGTAAATTCTAGGGCAACAATATAAAAAAAAACTTAAAATAAGAAATAGAATTGATATGTGGAACAGAGATAAAATGGAATCATAAAATGCTCCATAAAGTCAGAGAAAACAGAAAAGAGTTTCCATGAGACACATGGAAAGTGAAGTATTCCAAGATGGTCTAGGTTTGGGATAAAACAAGTAAATAGAGATGACATCATACCGAGAGAAGAAAATGTAAAAAAAATTCATTTAACAATGTTAAAAATACACTAACGGCTACAGAGGACCTTAGGGGAAGTATTGGGAGGAACTGAACTAAATATATGTAAAAGAAATAAAGTTGAATAAAATAAAATACAACAAATATAATGTTGGACTAGATAAGCAACATCCATGCATATTTAAAGGACACTTTCATCAACACTTTAAATTAGTTTTTATAACAAAAAGTTCAAATTGAATCAAAATCCATTTGTTTATCAAAAGATGTTAATATAACTGTCAGTTAAAGAAGTCCTGACCGACTTGAAAAATAATGTCATCCTTGAAATTCAACTTAAAGAAACTTAATTATGTGAACTTTTGTTAGTGCCAATAAAAGTGTTCCTGCCAATAAAAAACAAAAGTGACAGATATTCTTCCATTTGTTACCAAATATTTGTACCATCTTCATCACAGATATCAAGGATCAAAAATTAAGAATTGTGTATAATCATTTTTGAGCATAAAATCTGATTTAATAGGTAAATCCACAGTAGCAAGCTCATTTTCTAAAAAGGAAAAGTTATTTTTTTATCATTTTAAAATCTAAAGAAAATGCGATGGCTTATTTCAACACCCCATGTAAACACACCCAAATCCACTCTCGTTTGGCCTAAGTTTAAATGCAAATATAGTTTTCTGTATAGACTATGACAAGAAAATCTGTGCCAAAGTCTTGTAGACTGTTCTTGGATTGTCTTGTAAAGAGAAGCAGATCTGGTTCCACAGTTGACTAGTTAACACTGATCAGCTAAAACTTCAATTGAAAAAATGAACTATAGGTAATGACAACATTAAGAAACATGCCAAAATACTATTTTATGGAGAGTGAAAAAATAAGGCTGTAAATCATCGGAGAAACTGACAAAAAACAACAACAATGAAAGGAAGCCTTTGCATTTCTTCTGAACTAAGTCAATGGCCTCGTTTTGGAAAACGATTTTGATGAATAAACCATACAGATTACCTAATAGAATCTGATGTAATATACTCTGAGATTTGAATAGATGAAAAGGATCCTTCACCAAGCTCAAGAGATATACTATTAAGTTTCACCTAAATAGGCATGAGTACAGTGACATACTATTTATTGTCCAAAAGAGGACACTTCTGGGATAGGGACTTGGGACCAATAATGCATAAATGACAGGCAAAAATCAGTACTTTCCTGAGTGAACTGCGGCATATAGTCATCCTGCACTAATCACAATAATAGAAAAGCTACACTCTCCCTGACACTGCCAACAGTTTTGTGAAACACAGCTTCAAGAGGCACTATACCATACCATGCTGTCCTCCAGAAGGCACCAATCACATAGACATCATGGTGAGTAGTGCCCCTGGAGCTATGTAAATGGTGGTCCTGGTCCTTACTCTAAGCCAGGCAATTTCCTAAGGGCTTATGCCATATTAACTTACTTATTATTCAAAACCTCTGAAATGCTTGTTAATGGATTTTAAAATGAATTTTGAAATCCATTTTAAATGGATTTATCAGAAGACTTATCCTTGAAGAGCAGATAGACTGGTAGAATAACTTGCCCAGAGTCATACAGCTAAAATTGGTGGGCAAGGATTTGAACCCAGGTGTCTGGCATTCTAATTCTTACTTTAATCACTGCACTATACTCCACACTATTAATTCCTTTTCTCTAATATATTTAATTACTAATTAACAATCAGGAGAATACTCTGAGAGTATAAAACTCTTAGTATAAATGTTCCCAGAATGTATTATGTTCACATAATTTCCATTGCATTAATAAGGAATATGCATATAAAGTGATAACTTGTGAGTTGGGAATATTTCACAAAGAATAGGGTAAAGTGACAGACTCTGTAAGTCAGAACTTTACTTCTGGCGATTTTATTTTGAATTATTAAAAAACTTAAGAAGCCACTTATATTTTAGAATTATATGCAAGTATTCAATATTCTTGCTTCATATTTCCAGGCTCAGTAGAAATGGAAAGAGAGGCTCATGTGAAAAGATTCACAACTTCCCTCCTTCTGACAGTCACTCAGTTGATAACTCTTTGAACTAGTATCACTCTCTGAACACTATAAATATTCTTCCAATAAATTATTTCCCTAAAGGAAGAATTCAATATAAGCTTGGTTTTAAAAATCAGATCACATTGGGAAGGGTATGTGCTATGGTTAGTGCTGTGAAGTGTGTAAACCTGGCGATTCACAGACATGTACCCCTGGGGATAAAAATACTTTATATGTTTATAAAAAATAAAAAAAATTATTTAAAAAAATCAGATCAAATGTGAAGTAAAACATATATATTTTTTCCCTGGGTCTACAGTGTTTACATACTGTGTGTTTTCAAACCTAACCATGCAAATCACCCAAAAGAAAAGTGGGCGCATGATGGGCAAAGAATTAAACTTGAACATATGTTGGGAGGAAGCTACTCATAAAATAGCAAGAAGAAAAAGGATGCTAATGAACATTTCAAAGATAAAATATTTAGCACGAGAGTGGTTCCTTTCTGATTCATTTAGCTTCGTTTTTCTATATTGTCTAATGCAAAACTTATGGCATAACTTGAACAGTGAATGCTAACAATGTGTTTCATTTTTTTTTTTATGAGAATCAACTTCTTGTCACTTGCTACAGAAGCCCATTGCTACAGAGGTTGTTATTTGACTTCCTGGACTCATTGCTATAGGTGGAGGGCTCACTTCCTTGGCTGACTGCTGCAGACTGTGGACCAGTGTTGTACTTTTACATATAGTCTAGCCATTGTCAATTTACATACTTAGTGTCTGAGGTATATAACGGTTCAGTCCCCTATATCCAATTTTGGACAACATGAAAGGCCTTCCAAGTCTAAATCTCCCTTTAAGGTCAGCTCAGGACTTTAGTAGAACTCTCCATCTCCCCAGTCCTGCTTCCTTTCTACTCCATCCATTAAATATCAACACCAAGAGCACTCCCTAATAAGCCCCTGCTCTCCAATCTCCATTTCAGAATCTGTTTTCTGGGAAACTCACCCTGCAAAAAGCCATAAGGGTTTCAGCTGCCCCAGGTCCTATATTTCTGTTCCAAAGGCTAAGCAGCTCAACATACTGGCACACCTCTAGCTCATGTGTATCGCATCAGTATACTGAGATACCTCAGTGCCCAAGACTGCTACAGCCTTAGAAGAGAGAGAGAAGAAAGACTACTACGAATGTACTTCAACCGTCTGGGAAGGAACTTTCAAGCTTCTTAGGGAAAAATCACTGCATGCAGCAGTAAACAACTAGCTTCCTTGGCTTCATCTGCTATTCAAAGAGACCAGAGAGGCAACAAGAAAACCATTTTGAAGGTATAAATTCCATTGATTCAAATTACACTTAGGGATTTATCGGAAGAATTCTCTTTCTATATGAACTATTGTGAAAACACATCATAGATACATCCACATGAAGAAGCAATAATAAGAGTATATAACCAATAAAAAAAAGAGAGAGAGAATAAATAACAAATTTCTAAATGTGAGTGAATGTTTCAGCTTTTCTAATAAGTAATAATATTTTCTTCATATTTTCTAATATGTAAGGTTATGTTTTAACCAATGGTTTACCACACTCTCTCGCTGATAACAGCTCTTTCCAGGGTGGTAATTATCTTACGGGAATTGGGATTTCCTTTCTCCCATGAACTGAAGAGCAAATGAGTGCACTCAATGAGGGAAATAAAGTAATACATAAGATAATAGAAAAGTTGGTGTGTTTGAGCACTATGGCTCTGCTCATGTATCTTTCTCATGTGTATTGGTAGGGGTCCTCAGGAAAATCCTCCCTGTGTAAGATCTGAATGTCCTAAATTAAGGCTAGACTTAAAAAGACCTTCCCTTTCTAATCACCATATCTTAAATTATAACCACAATGATGCAAATTTTTTAAGACAATAGCTCAAATTTAGGTGTAAATCTTTGTTTTAATTGTAAACACGTAATAGGATCTTAGTGGTATAATCTGAAAGAAAGAGGGCTTCACTTGTGTATGGGAAGCTGAGTTTATAAGTGCCTGGCCACGGGTATAAGTCACGGCTACATGTGAACAACATAAAGGGCATGTCTTCTTCCCAAGGCAGTAACTGTTAGTGCACTTACAGGAGTTAGGAAAATTGCTCTGCAAAGAACTGTCTTTTTGTAACCCATTAAATTACAGGACTACGTCTCAGATATAATATAACGTTACATTTAATAGTTATATGTAGTATTTTAATTGCTATTACCCTGGGAATAAGAGCATGCCAAAGTAGAACTTTTGTTCTCCACATTTGTCATTGGGCTTCTCCAGAGGGTTTTAGGAGCATAGGATTAGAAAGGAAGGTTGGACATTGGGGAGGGTATGTGCTATGGTTAGTGCTGTGAAGTGTGTAAACCTGGCGATTCACAGACATGTACCCCTGGGGATAAAAATTTGTTTATAAAAAATAAAAATTTAAAAAAAAAAAGGAAAAAAAAAAGAAACAGAAATAAAAAAAAAAGAAAAAAGAAAGGAAGGTTGGTCTCCGATGGTAACTAGTACCACACCCTCCCATCTGACTTGGTTCCCTACACACGTTCACTAATTTGACTTCTCTTGCAGCGTGCAAAATTCATACTCAGGCACATTAAGTTATTTTCCCAGCGAGTTTGTCATTTCTGTGGCAATTATTCATTCTAAAGTCATCATATAACCATTCTATGATGGGCAAAGAATCTTCTGGCATTTGTGGGCCATCATAAATACTTAGGAACAAAACTGATTAACTGAGGATGAAAATATATGAGAGCACAATATAATACAAACCTAAGATTTCTAAAATTATCTATTGCATATAACACTGCAAAAAACCCTCCAAAGTATAATATACAGCAACAGTTTCTGGCTATTTTTCTATTTTGGACATGTCTGCCTTTCATTACCTTTTCAGGTTCAGGGAAGACACAAGTTAATGAACAGAATTATGACAACAGCATCCTATTGCCCTGAGTGCAGACCACATTTAACAACATGCTTCATGTTTCTGATTTATTTCTGTCCCCATGTAGAGTAAGATGACAAAGGAGGAGTTGAAAATGTCTTTGTATTCCCCAGAGGAATCGTCTTTGATTTAAAGAACATAAGGCAGAGATGTAATTGCTAATCAAGAATACAAGCTCCTCTTTCATGACTTCCAAACTAATGACAAGTTTTCATCATTTCCCTGTGGCTGAAAAATGATCGATACTTACCTAATCGTCATAGCCATAAAACTGGATTATCTAATTCGAAAAGAGATGTGGTAATATTTCTCAAAAATTATTTTGCGGCCATTTCTTCTTCGGAAATTATGATCTTATAAAGAAGATCTTGTTACCAAGAAAACAATAGTAACTATGATGTTATTTATGTGAATAATCATTACATGGTGTCTAAAAAATTTGAAAATATAGCTGGAAGAACAGGGTTTGTTACTCTCTCAGCTATTATTTCTAATCTTAAAATACTCATTTGATGTTTCAAGTCTGTCAACCAATTATTTTTTTAAGACTTTACTTATTAATTTGAGAGAGAGAGAGAGAAAAACAGAGCACAGCAGGGGGAGAGTCGGAGAGAGGGGGTGAAGCAGACCCCCTGCTGAGATGAGAGCCTGATGTGGGGCTCCATTCTAGGACCTGGAGATCATGACCTGAGCCAAAGGCAGTTGGTTAACTATTTGAGCAACCCAGGTACCCCACAACCAATTATTTTTTAAATGAAATTGTGTAAAAGCTAAGAATAAAACACAGAAGTTTTCTTACTTCCTGATAGTGCTCTTTAAGTGCCTTAAAAATTTGATCTCATAGTCTGTGTTTTCTACAGCTTAGAGACACAAAAGTTAGAAGCAGCTTTGCCTCAGATCCTCCCCTGGCAGGTAAAATGCCCAGCAACCAACCATCCATATAGATAAGGTTGCCCAACATCCAATCCTTTCTGGCAATCTGGAGCTGCCAGAGTGTTCCAGTTCTCAAAGCAGCTAAACACAGATCAATTATTAAAACAGAATATAAAGACTAAAAGAGAACATGTTAGTGGAATACCCCATGGGTAAACTGTAGGAGAGTTGTAAGAAGCAAAATTTCTGCAAGATTTCTCTCTCCCTCTCTCTCTTTTTCCTGTATAAACACATGTGCAGAAAGGTCTTAAGGAAAAGGACTTCGTTATTGATCTACTTCCCGAGTACTTGTGCTAAAGCAAGACTCTGTGGTCTGCTTATACCTTAAATCCCATCTCAGCAACTTTGAGAGTGACAGGTTTTGTTCCTTTCATTACAGTTTTCTTTATTTCACAAGCCTCGAGCTCCTGAACATCACATTCAGGCTCTCTACTCATTAAGGAGTGGTTTTAATCTCTTCTTCTATCTCCAGAGAGGTAAAAGTTTAAAAAAGAATCAGTTGCTTGATTCCTCTGTTTCGTTAGACATTTTAGCTTCTCATCGGCACTCCTCCAAAGAGGTGAGCAGACTGAATCGAAGGAAGTGAAACAAAAGTCAATCGCAGCCCAATTCTCAATATAAGATAGAAACAAACCTCATTTATAAAATGAAAAAAATGGAATAGAGGCTAAAGCAGCACAAGGCAGAGGGTGCGACTGAAATGCAGGCCTGCCCAGGTCAGTGGACTCCACGGGGACCCTAGAGTCGCAGCGGCCCATCAGAGTTGTCTCACGGGCAATTGCCAGATTGTTACACTTCCATCTTGATCAGTCGTTGGATGCTGGCCATGCATGAAAGGGCATGAGCCTGGGTGAGGTGGCAACCCCTGGAGAGGCTGAGAGTTGAGTGCTGTCCACTGACAAGGCTGCCAGCTGCAGAGGCTACAAGTATTTAAGGGGGTTCCGGGTGGTGAATCTTCATGCCCACAACACACACTCCCAAAGGTTCTTCCTAATCAATCTCCAAGCCTCCACTTCTTGATGATGCCTCATTTCTGTTCCTTATGCTTCCAGACAATGCCAATGCTTCTCAATTACAGATTTCATTTACTAGCAATTGAAAAGGATGTCAGAGATACCTAGTATTGATTTAAAGGACTATAATCAAAATGTCTTTTATCTGTAAATGTAAATTTTTTAAACACATACCACTTAAAAAGTATATAAGTAAATTAGGTTTAAAATACAAATGTAAGCAACATAACAAGTCAAGAACTTCCATCTTGACATTAATAAGTTAGAAATCTCTTGGCTTAGTAGTCGAAAGTTCAAACCTAAAAACAGATGTATGTCTCTAGTTTGAGGAAAATAGTAATAATAAATAATTCAGAGTAAGCTGGTTGTAATAAGCAAGTTTGGAGAAATGGTATCATATTCCTCAAAGTTGTCCTTGAATGCTTGTTTCAATAAGGTGACATTTCATAACACAACAAAGCTCTCTGTCCTAAGGTTAGCACAGAGGCATACTGAACTCCACCCTGAGAATCAGGAACAGAAAGACTCATGAAATAATAATAAATAATGTTTCCTCATTATATGTCATTTACTTTTTTAAGCATTCTTCTTGCATTTACTCATTCAACATACAAGACAGAAGTATGTGGTAGTTCTGTTAACAACATAGTCCATAAATAGTGAAACTGAGGTAGAGATCTTAAATAACAAGTTCAGGATCTCAAAGCTTGACTGTGTTTGTGTGTGGATATGCTTATATGTATTTTGAATTTTAAAATTATTTATTTACATTTTTTATTTGATGTAAGTACACTACTATGCTATCCGATTCGTCACAAAACCATTATTAATTTTGTTATATTTTAGCATGAATGGGATCATAACCACAAAGTACCCACATTTTTTTATTATTACAGTATTTCAAATTCCAAATTACCTAGTGATTTCTACAATATTTTATAGGATATAATGGAAATAAAATTACACATATGAAATACATATGATATAGTTAATGAAAACAACATGGGACATGAAATCTAACTATGAGAAAATCCAACCTAAGAGAGAGGAGAAGCAAAAATCCTCTAATTTTATACTTGAGTAAAGGAGGTTCTCATAAAAGTTCAGAACCTCTGTAGCAAGTGACAGAATCAAAAATAATTTCAGAGCTTATAAACTGTTGATAAATATTTTATATGGTTTCAAAATTTATTGAGGAATATATCTGAGACAGGAGATAATAAGGGACTGAAATTGGGAAAAAGGGAACAATTAATATTCCCAATGCCATAGAAAGTCAAAAAGAATAAACACTAAATATTTTACATTAAATATTCTGGTAGATGATAAATTTAGCTCTATAAAAACTATAGCGTTAAAAAAAAGATACGCAGTTTTGCAATGATTTCTTTGCATAAAGAAACATTAGGCCAAAATGAGGTGCACGATACACAATTTTTTGGCAAATAAAGCAATAAACTTTAGTTGGGTAAATGCCTGTCTCAGAGAAGATATTTTATCAGTTATTCATGATGATAGAGTAAGAAAAGATTTTTATGTCTCATTTTATGGTCTATCAAGTCCATCCTTAGACATAAGGATAAGAACAAAATTTGGGGTAATAAAAAAGTCAGTATGAGACTTTATTAAAAGAAAAACCCCCCTTTTTCTTTTTTCATTCTTTCATTTTCAGGGGACATGTCTGTTTTATCTCAATAGCATACACCATTTTTGAAAATAGGTAAACAGAGTCCGATTTTTTCCTTCCCCTCTATAAAACTTATGTTCTTGAAAAATCATGATAATTTTTGCGAGAGCAGATTACCACACACTGGTTACCAATCCCAGGGTACATGGAGGTTAGGAAATCTCAACATAATGCCAGGGACAGAACTCCAAACACTTCTGCCCACTGCGTCTTGGGATCAGAGTTGCCAAGAAGAATACAACGCAGTCAAGCACTGGATGGAATAATGCTTTACTTAAATAGAAAAGAGGCAGAGTAAGCTCAGCTTCGATAGTTGGTGTGCTTCTGTGGTGGCCAATGGTTCGTTCCCCGAGGTCTCCCTGTACCCATCTTGTGCCATAGTAGAGAGACATCCCCTCCCCACAGTGGGGCTGGCCAGGTGCCATATGACCCACACGCTTTAAGTAAAGACTATGTGATAAACTGGGTGGAGCTATGGGCTCTTTCTTTCTAGGTGAAGAAGTGTGCCCCCTAAGCAACCCTCCTATGGGGTGGCATAGGGGTGGACAGAGGGTGGATAGACAGCATTCCCAAGACTGCCTTTCCCAACAGTTTTCTTCTCTGGATTAATTCTGTAGTGTCTCTAAGACATCCCTTTATCTGCAGTAAGATTTATAAGAGAAAAGTCCAAGATTTTTCATAGTATCAAAGGGCATTGAAGGGTTTTGCAGAAGAATCCATCCCTTTGGAAACTTCTCATAATCCTAGCTGATGTCTTGTGTATTGTGCAAGCAACATTCTGAATAATAGGCAGAAATCCATGCTTTCAGACAATATAGACCAGGATCGTTTAATATTGCCTGACAAGTACCCCCTCTCTTTTCCCCTCATTTGGTAGAACTTATTTCTTCTCCAGAAGTACTTTATGTCTTGATTCATTCTCTTTATTTTCTGCAAGACTTTTGAAGCAACATGATCACTTGATGCTAAGTGATAGTTTTAGTTCTCTCTGCTCTGGCCAATAGCACAGATTTCGTAAACTTAATTAGATTTTGCTTTTATCAATTTACTTCTTGAATTCAAGAAGTTTCTAAGTTTCTAAGGACATATGCCCTAGAGCACCAACACTTGCCTCAATTGCCTCAATTGAGGCAATTGCAACAATTGCCTCAATATCTGATTTTTGATCCACTTATTAAAAATTCTAAAAAGAAAAAATGAAAAGCTCTTTATTCCCTTTCCTGTCAGCGATATCTTGGAGTCAGTGGAGAGAATATATGTTCATAAATAAAGAATTTGGTACCAAAATCTGCTGTAAATCTTCAATATAGCAAGTTCTTACATGGTTCAGTGACTATTACTTTCTGAAAATATGTAAGTGCTGCCAGAGGCCGCTGCTTTAGCAGCACTTTGTTAGCACTAAAGTAAACTCCTGGGGCTTCTTTATTGCTATGTCTTACTGTTGCAGCAAAGTAATCTTAATTTCACTTTGCTAGTAGCCGGTATATTGAGACAATATACTGAATATTCATAACCCATATAAGGACCAGGATATGCCCATAGAAGTATAGTTGGGCAAATTTAAAAAGGAAAATTTATTTAATTTACAAAATCTGCTAAAAATGCAGATTCTAAATCCCAATTTATTTCTTCCAGAGAAGATGACAAATCAAAGATTCTACAGAAATATCAACGCTGAAATTCCTCCTGAATATTTGCATATGCACAATTAAAACTTGAACAAAGGCTCCAGGGTGGTGTTTGGATAATATGACATAGTATATGAAAATATTATAGCATTGAGGTGTTAAGCAAAATGTTTTTTGAGTAACTTCAGACAGAGTGAAGAGAACTAGCATCCAGGACAAATAGGAAGTCGGGCTTGGAGGCAGTATTGAACAACAGCCTGAGGATCGTGACAACTTCTCTGAAAAACAGTTCAGACCAGGGCAAAATGAGGTTTCAGGTTTCCACCAAGGAAAAAAAAAAAGGAGTAGTGGGAACTACGTAGAGTTATGATCTGTGAGGTACCACAAGTACTCTGTGGTATTCAGCAAACCAGATGCTTTTGGTCTCAGTGGAAAGAGAACTCAAAGGGAAACAAGCCTAATCTAGAGAATTATAATCTACTCTCAGTTATTATCCTTCTTAGTAAGCTATCTCCAATCTCCTCATTATTGCCCAAAAATTGTTTTACTAAATTAAATAGTAAGCAGCCAAATAGGGTAGTCTACACTTTATCATTTCCTTTTATTTTTCTGCACCTCTTATTTCTTTCTGGAGTGCTAAAATAGCAAAATGAACAATGCACTAATATTTAGGTATTCTAATTGCATCAATATTCATGCATACTTAATAGTCTTCTCTTCTTTAAAAAAAAATCATCTTCTCTTCTTGAAATTACAGCCTATATCTTCATGACTGGGACTAGAAAAATTCAACTTTCCTTAACTATCACCAGCATATATGTCCTGCCTTTGAGCATCTCTCCACTGTTCTGATGACTATCATGTATAACCATCACACTACCCTGACCATTATATTGATGATACATATTGATTAAAATAAGTAAGTATGAGCAGTAGTATCACTGAATTTCTAAATGTTAAATAAGATACATAAATTAGAAATGAAGACATGCATTAACAAATTAAGAAATACAGAGACAATGTTGTTCAACGGGGTATATGAAGGGGGAAAAAAATTGGTAAGTGAAATGCTGCCCAGAAGGCACAGGAAAGAGAGAAATGCCTGAAAAGAAAGGAGAAAGTAAATCACAGAAATCAGTGCTTATATTGCTATTTGTGGTTTTCATACTATCTTCACAGTAGTATCCTACTGGATATCCACAACAGTTCTTTAAAGAAATTGGTTTTATTTTCTTTTTACAGATGAAGAAAATGAGCACTAGAGGTTGGTTTGCCCACAAGAGGAGTGTACACAAGATCCGAATTCAGCTTCAACTATAGATTCCATGGCCAGCGTAGAATGGTCCCTTCCAGCACACATGCACTTGAATCTCACCCTGGCAACACATTCTACGGCACACTGCAGTCCACAATGACTGAAAATTACAAAGAGCCTCAGAAGATGTCAATAAAACAACCACAGAGAAACAAGTGTAGAAATTGTGGTTCAAGGTAGACCACAATAACTGCTCTGTTGGAGTTGCTAGAGGAGAAAGAACAGCATAAAACGTCCTGGGTGTATCTGGGAAGGCATCTTGGAGCATGTGAAGCTTGAATGGGCTTCAAACAATATTTTTATAGTGGCAAAGAGCATTTCTGTTCCCTCTGCCTAAAAAGTGGCAAAGGCAAGGAAAGGAAACAGGGGCCTGGAAGATAGCTTGTAAGTCAAAAAGACTGAAAAACTAGGTGTGTGAGGAATATAATCAGAGATGAGGCTAAAAAGGTAGAGAAGGGACACAACATGAAAAGTGTTTAAAGGCAGACTGAGGTTTTGAACTTAATTTTTTTTTCCTTGAGCCAGCCTTAGGCTAACTTGGTTTTTGTTTTTGTTTTTGCTTTGTTTTGTTTTACCTAGAAGAGACAACAGAACTATGGGAAAAATAGGAAGAAGTCATCAGCTTATTTAAAGATGCTCACAACTTCTCAAATGTTGGATATGTTTTTGAACACAGCCAATTTGAAATGTCATGACAAAGAATTCAAACAAACGTGTTCACAAACTGCAAAATCTAAATTATTGCAGTGAAAATTCCTTAGGAAAATGTCATGTGCTGAGAAAGGATTCGGAAAATGACAAGGCACAATAAAATCTCAGAAAGAGATCAGAAAGAGAATCCTTTTCCCACTTATGAATCACTCCATCTACAAAAAACTAAACGTAGGTGCCAGCTGCCTAAAAATTTTGGTGGAGCATTAAACGTTATAAATAATTTAGAGCCTAAATAATTACAAAAGGAAGGATCCATTCCTACCCCCCATGCCAAACATCACCCAAATAGCATTGACAAGGAAAGCCGTGAGAATATAAGAAATAAACAGAACATTTAAAAAGAAAACAATTGACTAAATGATTTGACCCAATTGTATATACTCCTTGATTAAAAGGATTTGTCATTGAGTAGGAAAGAATTAAAACTGGAAAGCAAAGCTGTAAATACTATCTGCCTCATCTACTCTGTCATTATTTGTCCCACAAACACATGCCCTGCTTACTAGATACAAGGTACTTTTCTAGGCATTTAACAATTTATAATATTTA
>PISX010030824.1:0-18209 GCA_004024625.1 Mellivora capensis | reverse complement strand
GATCTATAAAGAAATTCTCAAACTCAACACACACAAAACAGATAATCATATCAAAAATGGGCAGAAGATATGAACAGACACTTCTCCAATGAAGACATACAAATGGCTATCAGACACATGAAAACATGTTCATCCTCACTAGCTATCAGGGAGATTCAAATTAACACCACATTGAGATACCACCTCACACCAGTTAGAATGGCCAAAATTAGCAAGACAGGAAACAACGTGTGTTGGAGAGGATGTGGAGAAAGGGAACCCTCTTACACTGTTGGTGGGAATGCAATTTTGTGCAGCCACTTTGGAGAACAGTGTGGGGATTCCTCAAGAAATTAAAAATAGAGCTTCCCTTTGACTCTGCAATTGCACTACTGGGTATTTACCCCAAAGATACAGATGTAGTGAATAGAAGGGCAATCTTTACCCCAATGTTTATAGCAGCAATGGCCACTGTCTCCAAACTGTGTAAAGAACCAAGATGCCCTTCAACGGACGAATGGATAAGGAAGATGTGGTATTATGCCTCCATCCGAAAGGATGAATACACAACTTTTTTAGCAACAATAACAGGACTGGAAGAGATTATGCTGAATGAAATAAGTCAAGCAGAGAGAGTCAATTATCATTGGTTTCACTTATTTGTAGAGCATAACAAATAACATGGAAGACATGGGGAGATGGAGAGGAGAAGGTATTTGAGGGAAATTGGAAGTGCAGTTGAACCATGAGACTATGGACTCTGAAAAACCACCTGAGTAGTTTGAATGGACGGGGGGTTGGAGGTTAAGGGAGCCAGTTGGTGTGTATTAAGGAGGGCACGTAGTGCATGGAGCAGTGGGTGTGGTGGAAAAACAATGAATACTGTTATGTTGAAAAGAAATTAAAAAATAAAATAAAATAAAAAGTTTAAATTAAAAATAAAAATAAAAAGCAACATAAGAAATCCTCTACAAAAAAAAAAAATGATAACGTCTATAGCAAAAAAAGAAAGAAAGAGTTTGATTCTCGACTGACTGGGCCGCCCATGTGTCCTGGCTTTCTTTTATTTATATTAAAATGTATTGTGGATATAATTTTTCTGATTTCACCAATATCCTTAATGTCTATTTGCTTAGAAGATGATCCTAGAGGTGTTGCATTTGCTTAAAGTCTTTTACAACTGAAAATTGGAAATTATGGCATGAAGCATCCATAATTGCTTATGAGATTGATACTGTTATGTCTTCTCTATTCATTATGTTAAATGTTACATTTATAGTAAATAGAAGATCTATTTTATGTCTTTGGGCAAATTATAAGACTATAATATAATTCTCTAAATTATCTGTCAGTCTGCTAAGCAGATATATTTTAAAAATTTAGTAATTTCAAAAAATTAACTTAATCCAGTCAAATATTTAGGCACTACTAATTCTTTCTCACATTACTGATCAAATCAGTAGCTGAAATTTTATTTTAATGTCTTTTGTGAACATGACTCTGTATATAACCCGGACAGGTCTGGCAGAAAAATCCTAAACCATCTCTGTGTCCTCCATCCCCTGGTCTCATGATTATGTTTTACTATAAAATAAGACTAAATTGATTCTGCAACTATAATTAAGATCACAAATCAGTAGATTTTAAGAATTCATAGGTTGATTATTTTTGATTAGGTTTTCTTAAACAGTTGACATTTGCATAGGAGGACTCAGGTTTCCCTGAAATCAGAGAAATTCTAATGTTGGCTTTGAAAAAATAAGCAACTATATGTTATTCATCATCATATAAATGATTTATTTCAACAACCACATGATCTTAGAATGTGACCTTAAGCCTCAGATAAAACTGTAGCCCCAATCAACACCTGGATTTCTACTTTGTGATAGGAAACCCTGTCTTATATAAATTGTGTCATAATAAATGGTTGCTATATACAGCTGTTAAATTTGTGTTAATTTGTTATACAGTAGGAAGTTGTAACACAATTTTAACAGAACATATTTCATATTAACATTTCATATTAAATTATAAAGGTTTTTCCTCTTTAGCCACGTCTCCAGAATTATATATCTGTATCATCTATATCTGTATCTATAAAAATATTTACATAGAGTTATATATATATGAATATCATTATAAAAATAAATTTGGAGTTTCCTACATGAGATTTGAGAATACACAGCCTTCAGAAAACCAAGACTTCCTCATTAAAGAAAATATATTATGTTTTCCTACAATTATAGTATGCAATCTATATAAGGATCAAGATATCTAAGGATGAGAAATCCAGGTTTTATAAATCATATTCTCATTTTAGATTCCTGTCTATAAGACTGATATTTATAGAAAAGGGAAATAAATGAGAAAACTCCAGTCATCCACCATCCTGAAGAAGGTGGATTAGAGCTCAATATGCCTATGTCTTTTCTCCATCTAGTTATGCTAAATTCATTTTAATAATGATCCTACATTCATTTCCATTACTTGGATATACAGAGATTGGCCATTCATTTTTTTTTTAATGATCACTCCATATGTCTGTTATCCATTTGCATGTCTTCTTTGGGGAAGTGTCTGTTCATGTCTTCTGCCCATTTTTTGACATGATTATCTTTTTTTTGAGTGTTGAGTTTCAGAAGTTCTTTATAGATCCTGGATATCAGCCTTTTGTCTGTACTGTCATTTGCTAATACCTTCTCCCATTCTGTGGGTTGCCTTTTTGTTCTGTTGACTGTTTCCTTTGCTGTGCAGAAGCTTTTGATCTTGATGAAGTCCCAAAAGCTCATTTTTGCTTTTGTTTCCTTTGCCTTTGGAGACATGTCTTGAAAGAAGTTGCTGTGGCTGATGTTGAAACGGTTACAACCTATGTTCTCCTCTAGGATTCTAATGTATTCTTGTCTCATATTGAAGTCTTTTTTTCCATTTCAATTTTATCTTTGCATATGGTGTAAGAGAATGGTCAAGTTTCATTCTTCTATACATAGCTGTCCAATTTTCCCAGCACCATTTATTGAAGATGCTGCCTTTTTTTCCACAGTATATTTTTTTCATGCTTTGACCATAGAGTTGTGGGTTCACATTTGGGCTCTCTACTCTGTTCCACTGGTCTATGTGTCTGTTTTTGTGCCAATACCATGGTATCTTGGGGATCACAGCTTTGTAGTAAAGCTTGAAATCAGGCAATGTGATGCCCCCAGCTTTTTTTTTTCTTTTTCAAGATTTCCTTAACAATTCAGGGTGTCTTCAGGCTAACAGAGACATGAAAAGATATTCATCATCATTAGCCATCATGGAGATTTAAATTAAAACCACATTGAGATACCACCTTACACCACTTAGAATGGCTAAAATTAACAAGACAGTAAACATCAAGTGTTGGAGAGGATGGGGAGAAAGGGGAACCCTCTTACACTGATGCTGGGAATGCAAGTTGGTGCAGCCACTTTGGGAAAAAGTGTGGAGATTCCTCAAAAAATTAAAAATAGAGCTTTCATATGACCCTGCAACTTCAGTACTGGGTATTTACCCAAAAGATACAGATGTAGTGAAAAGAAGGGACATCTGCACCCCAATGGTCATAGCAGCAATGGCTACAGTCACCAAACTGTGGAAAGAGCCAAGATGCCCTTCATCAGAAGAATGGATAAAGAGTATATGGTCCATATATACAATGGAATATCATGCAATCATCAGAAAGGATGAATACTCAACTTTTGTATCAACATGGATGGGACTGGAGGAGATAATGCTGAGTGAAATAAGTCAAGCAGAGAGAATCAATTATCATATGGTTTCACTTTCTTGTGGAGCACAAGGAATAACATGGAGGACACTGGGAGAAGGAGAGGAGAAGTGGGTTGTGGGTAATCAGAGGGGGAGACAAACCATGAGATACCATGTACTCTGAGAAACAAACTGAGGGTTTTGGAGTGGTGGGGTATGGCCATTGGGTGAGCCTGGTGGTGGGTATTAAGGAGAGCACATATTGCATGGAGCACTAGGTGTTTTGCATAAACAATGAATCTTGTAACACTGAAAAAAATTAAATTAAATTTTAAAAAAATCACTCAAAATTAAGACATTGGGCTTCCAGAATTTTTTTTCTAAGATTAAATTTATGACATGTCAAAAAACACAAGAAGTTTAATTAATACATTCATACAATTGGATGTTATCACAGGCAATAACCTCTATTTGTTAACTGATAATAAAAAGTGAATAAAATTTAGGTCTTATATTGCAATAAATATTTCCTTCTAGCCATTGCTTCAACTTACCATAAAAATGTAAAATATTTGAAGAAAAAAATGTGAAGTTTTTCCATTTCTAAATCTTAGCTTGTTTCTTATAGATCCACAAAGGTCAGTAAATATTAGTTAACTTTACTGATTGAATACATAAATTTGAGCATAAATCAAATCAAAGATTATCAGGCAATTTGCTCTCCAGACTTACCCTTCCTCAACACCTTCATGAATGCTCTGGCCACTTCTTTGTTGCGGAGGCTGTAGATGAAGGGATTCAGCATGGGAGTAAGGATGGTATAGAAGACTGACACCATCTTGTCCTGGGTGGGGGAACGATCTGAAATGGGCCGCATGTACATGAACATGGCTGCTCCATAGTACATTCCCACCACAATGAGGTGAGAGGAGCAGGTGGCAAAAGCTTTTCGGCGACCCTCCCCAGACGCCATGTGAATGACAGCCACAATAACACGAAGATAAGAAGCAGTGATTACTGCTATAGGAAAAAGAAGCATAATAACACAACAGATAAATATCATCTTTTCAAATAACAATGTGTTGGTGCATGAGAGAGTGAGAAGGGCAGGGACATCACAGAAAAAGTGGGGTATATCCAAAGCTCTACAATATGAGAATGATAATGCAACTGCAACTTCAACTGTACCATCAAGGGAGCCAAGAATCCATGAAGAAGCTGCCATGAGACCACAGATTTTCTGGCTCATGAGAACTGAATACCGTAATGGGTGACAAATGGCAACATAACGGTCATAGGCCATGGCAGCTAACAGGAAACATTCTGCTCCAAGCAGAGACACATATAAGAATATTTGGACTCCACAACCAGCCAAAGAAATGGACTTCTTGCCAGACAAGTAGTTGAAGGCCATCTTGGGTACAGTGGTGCAAATGAGCATGAGGTCCGTGAGGGATAGTTGGCTGAGGAGGAAATACATGGGTGTGTGAAGCTGGTTGTCCAGGTAGATGAGGAAAACCATAATGATGTTTCCAGTGAAGGCCACTGTGAAGGCGCCCAAGACCAGAGAGAAGAGGAAGATGTGGGTGGGGCTGTGAGTGAAGATTCCCAGCAGGATGAAGCCCCAGTTGAAGGTCTGATTCTCCCATGCCATGATAAATACACTGACTGCATGGAATACAAGAAATGACACATGGCTGGTATTGTGTTATTGAAATATTAAACTCTTCCCTTCTAAGTCATCCCTTCTACCAAATTGCCTAAGCAAGAGAAAGTTCTTTCTTTGGCCATAATTTTTTTTTCATTTTTAGACTAGGTATATTAAAGCATAGTTTTAACTTGATATGATTTTTAATACAGCATACATTGTTCAGAGACATAGTAAGTTATAGGGTAAAAATATGAGTTTTCTCAAGTCATATGATCAGAGTAACTAGTCAACCGTGTGTAGTGTAGATTGCCCATTCATAAAAAAAAATTATGATCATGAAAGACATATATTTTCAAGAAGTTGATGAGATTTTATGTCTCTTTATGTTTCTCATGAAACTTAGCATGACAATTCTACTCAAGAGTATAGAGAATCATGAATTGATGGGAATGAAACACGTTTAATCAAATGTCAAGTAAACAGAACACATTGAGAAATCAGCAATCAGATGTCCCTTAAGTAATATTTATTCTAATTAAAGTGAATTGTAGTGAAAATAGCTCCACATAAATAAACACTTTATTCACTCATCTCAAAATGGTGTGTTCCCAGAGTGTCTGGGTGGCTCAGTTTGATTAAGTACCTGCCTTTGGTTTACATCGTGATCTCAGGGTCCTGGGATCAAGATGCATGATGGGCTCCCTGCTCAGTGGGGAGCTTTCTTCTTCCTCTCCCTCTGCCCCCTCCTCTGCTCATGCTCTATCCCTTTTGCAAGTAAATATATACATATATATATATATATATAACATAAAATATTATTTATTAGAGAGAGAGGGAGAGAAGATATCTTATCTATCTATATCTATATATGTATCTATATAAACTTATATATATATATATATATATATAGTCCTCTATTTTTACATTCATTTCTTTTATTTTTTTCTTTCCTTTTCAAAAGACAAACCATTCTTTTACTTTCTTGCCTAACAGTCCCTGAACAAACTGAAAATATATGCTGTCTCTACCACCTCTGTGTCCTTCTAAGCTCTTTATCTCAGTAGTATTCCACAATTCTGTGTATCTAATATTTCGATTATAATTCAGGTATTCAATACATCCTAAATTCCTAATCAGTTATAAATTCTCTTAGATATATTTCTTACATTTATGCCTATCAAGAAAGTCAACTCACACTGTTTAAATAATTATAGTTCATGCTGCTTAATTTTTCAGGTATTTTTTCATACATACAGTTGCTAATTAAATGTTCCTAACACAATCTTTTAACCTTACTCAATCCTGTCATTATGCATATTATAGGAAAACCTTCAAATATTCCTATTGAAAAATGCACGAGTTTTCAATGTATTATCCAACAGAAAATTACCACAACACTTGACTCAGTAGAATTTCAGTTCTTCCAAAAAGTGGTATGTCCTTTCTATTTCACTGTTTAGCTTTTGTGTCTTTATTAAGAAGGGAGCGTGACTTCCCCATTGACATTATGCAGTATATCTAGAGCAGCCATGTAGGTTCAGTTATCCTAATAGTCATCTAAATAAACTCTCCTGTCCCACTTTTCTCTCCATTACTCACTATCCCTCTCAAGTTTCTAACTCACTTTTTTTCTTTACTATATATACTGTCTTTCCATGTTCAGCTGATATCAACTGTCTTTATTTAGTCAGTATTACTACTGTGCTCTGCTCTTCCTACCCCAATCTTTTAAACTCCCTTTCCTCAGAATACAATCCTTGAAGCTGATGAGTATAACAAAAATAATTAGTGATGCCTTTAGAAAAAACTCATCAATATCTCTAAAAAGCCTATCTTACATTAAAGAGGGCATGTGGTATGATGAGAACTGGGTGATATATGAACTAATGAATCATTGAACATTTACAATATCTTGGTTAATTTAATTAAAAATTTAAAAGCCCATCTTATTTGTGCTATACTTCAATATTACAAATAAAATTGAACTTCTGGATTTTCCCAAAGTATAACTGTATTGTGTCACTCCTCTTAAAACTTCAATTTTCAAGTGGCTCAGATTGTCTGTAGAATGGGTTCTCATCTCCTTGCTGATCTTTTTCTGAGATATTTTAGAAATTCATTCAAGACAAATAGTTCCAGGATATCTGTTCTCCATTTCCTAATACAAACTTTATGCATTACTACTTGCAGATCCCAAAGATACAAAAAATAAATCTGAGCTTAAGTGTCTTTTTAGGAATCTCTGCTCTTCCACAATCCTTATCTTTATAAATAACACCTCCCTTCAAATTACAACACAGGGATATATTTCTCCATACCTCTTTATTCTATAGCTAGCAAGCTCTACATACTTACAAGCTCTACATCCTACAGCTTACAGGAGATGTATGACCTCTACCGCTGTTCTGCATAAGAGGCAAATATTATGGATCTTCAAGTCAGGGAAGCCTGAGCTTACAATCTTGCTCTACCACCAACTTGTATGTCAACAAGCAAGTTAATAGATGTCTCTGAGTTTATGTTTTAATCCCCTCTATCCCTCACAGGGTTTTTACAAAGTACAATGAGTTAATACTTTAATGTTCCTCATCAAAATATGTGTATCATATCCCAAATTCATATGAACATTTCCATCATTACATCCTTTTCACAGCCCCCCAATATTGCAATAATCTTCACCATTATTTCCTCCCCCTTCTAAAAATATTCTATTTTTCTTCCTAGATTTCTAATTGGTAAGCTATATACTTATTTTATATGTGTTTAATCCGTATAAAATCATTTGCAGAAGGATGAAGACCATAAGATCCTCACAGGTGATTGGAAGCATGGACAAATAGACTACATGCACTGGAGAGTTTTGCAATGATTTTCAACCTAGTATTTATAACACTGTTCTAAATAATGCCTTACATTATTTAACATCTTCATGGGTATTATTTAATTTAATCTTCAAAAGGACCTGTGACAAATATAAGAAACATTAATTTTACAGAGAATATAAAGGGGAAAGTTGCAAATGGACATGAAATAGTACCTTCCAATTTAAATGATTTTAATTTATCAAAATTTCTAATAATATAGTTTTTGAATAAAATCTGATTCCATTTGGTTGAACTCCAGAATGCCATAGATATTTTGCAATATAAAGTCTCCCTCAGTCTCACCTTCTAAGTGTTCTCAAGGAGATGCTACTTGCAGAGTAACTGAAAACCTTTAAATTGCCAGAGGAAACCTATGCAAAACAATTTTACTAAGTCATCAGTGATTTAATTTTACAATCCCTCCAAGGAATTTAGTCCCTGATCTTCAATTAAAATACTTTATGTTAGCATCTGCTTTTTCTCTTAGGGTCTCAAACATAATTGATTTCCAAAATATGAGTTTTATTGATATTTAAGATCAAATCAAAAGTTCTGTCATCTTGATTGATAATTTCGTTCTCCTGTTTCCTGGTTCCTTCATGCATCATTTATGACACTTTCTATCTTTTTAAAATATCTCGTAATTTCTCCTTTCTTTCCTTTTTTCTTCTTTCTTTCTTTCTTCTTTCTTTCTTCTTTCTTTCTTTCTTTCTTTCTTTCTACACCCAGCATGAGGCTTGAATGCACAACCCCAAGATCAAGAGTCACATGCTTTACTGACTGAACCATCCAGCCACCCCAATCTCTCATATATTTAAAGTCTTAATGGACTCTGTAAAATGAAGGAAAAATAGGAGGTTGAACATCAGGAGAAGGAAGGGAAAAATGAAGGCAGGGAAAGTAGAGTGGGAGATGAACCATGAGAGACTATGGACTCTGGGAAGCAAACCTAGGGTTTTGGAAGAGAGGGATGTGGGGGTGGGGTGGGTTATTAAGGAGGGCATGGGTTGAATGGAGCACTGGGTGTTGTATGCAAACAATGGATCATGAAACACTACATCAAAAACTAACGTACTGCATGGTGACTAACCTAACATAATAAATAAATTTAAATAAATAAATTTCCATTGTGGTTTGGCCTTAGTTACCTCTAAATAGAGATCTGTTAAAATTCACCAATATTTTCAAACTGATAAATCAAGTGACCTTATTCTCATCATTCAAGCTGAGATTCCTATACTTGAGATTTCAGCACTGTTTCAAATGATTCTTTTTTTTTTTTTTTTGAAATGTGGCATTGATGATTGCTCTTTTCTCATTGTACTACTAGTTTTCTTATCACCATCCTCAAATACACAAATACACTTGTTTAATTTTCTCTTCATAAAATATTTTGGTTCTCTAAGACTTTTTGTTTGCTTGTTCCAAGTTTTTATTTAAATCCCAGTTAGCTAACATATAGTGTAATGTTAGTTTTAGTAGAATTTAGTGATCCATCACTTATAGCCAACACTCTGTGCTCATCACAAGTGCACTCCATAATACAAACATACATTTAATGCATCCCCCTTGCCCATCTCCCACCGTCAACACTCAGGTTTTTGTCTACAGTCAAGAGTCTGTTTTGTGGTTTGCCCTTCCATGCCATTTTCATCTGTTTTGTTTTTTAAATTCCACATGAGTGAAATCATATGGTATTTGTCTTTCTCTAACTGATTTATTTCCCTTAGCATAACATAAACATATGAAATCTTGCAATTTGTAACTGTGTGGATAGAACTAGGTTTACTAAGACTTTTGGACATGTCTTTCTCTTTCTCATGTGCTCACAACTATGAAGAATAACTGTATATTTTCAATCTAAATGTTTTCATTCTTCTACACATAGCTGTCCAATTTTCCCAGCACCATTTATTGAAGAGACTTACTTCTTTCCACTGGATATTTTTCCTGCTTTGTCAAAGATTATTTGACCATAAACTTGAGGGTCCATATCTGGGTTCTCTATTCTGTTCCTTTGATTTATGTATCTGTTTTTGTGCCAATACCATGCTATCTTGGAGATCACAGATTTGTAGTAAAGCTTGGAATCAGGCAACATGATGCCCTGGCTTTGTTTTTCTTTTTCAAAATTTCCTAGTGATTTGGGATCTTCTCTGATTCCATACAAATTTTAGGTTTCGTTGTTCCAGCACTTTGAGAAATGCTGGTTTTTGATCAGGATGGCATTTATGGTATAGATTGCTCTGGGAAGCACAGACATTGTAACAATGTATGTTCTTCCAATCCATGAGCATGGAATGTTTTTCCACTTTTGTGTCTTCTTTAATTTCATTGATGAGTTTTCTGTAGTTCCTAGAGTACAGATCTCTTAACCCTTTGGCTGGGTTTATGCCATGGTATCTTATGGTTTTGGGTGCTATTTTAAATTGAATTGATTCTCTTATTTCTCCTTCCATAGTTACATTGTTAATATATGAGAAAGAGACTGATATTAATAAAACATTAAAAATATTTTTTAAATTTTCCTTTATTTGATTATTTATGCATTTATTATTTATTTATTTGAGACAGAGAGATAGAGATAGAGTGTGTGTGTGTGTGAGAAGGAGAGAGGTAACAAGCAGAGGAGAAGGGTAGAGGGAGAAGCAGACTCATTGCTAGGCAGGGAGCCCAATATGGGACTTGATCCCAGGACCCAGGGATCATGACCTGAGCCAAGAACAGGCACGTAATTGAAACATCCAGGAGCCCTTTTTAATTTTTTTTAATTAAAGTGTTGATTTTTATTCCTATGGATAAAAACATTTATGTCACTGATGGTTTTCAACCTTTATCATTATTCTTTTTGAAGTTTTATTATGATTTTACTTTATTTTCCATATTAATCCTAGAATTAGTTAATTTTGTCCTCAAAATTGCTGTGGTTTATGTTGCAATTGCAGTATATGTGGGTTCCTGAAGATTTTGAACAATCCCATGTTATCTTCAAACTGTTTATATCCAGGAGTGCCTGGGTGGCTCAGTTGGTTAAGTGTCTGCCTTCAGCTCAGGTCATGATACCAGGGACCTAGGATCAAGCCTTATATCATGCTCCCTATGTAACAAGAACATCTGCTTCTCCCTCTCTCTCTCTCTCCCTCCCCCTGCTTGTGTACTCTCTCTCTTGAATAAGTAAATAAAATATAAAAAAAACAAAATTCTTAAATCCAGATTTTTACATAATAAAATTAATAATTTTATATTTCAGACATATATGATGTCACATGTTTGAAAAACAGTTATTCGTCTTTGCTGATTCTGATGCCATTTATTTCTTTTTGTTGTCCAATTGAGACTATGACTTTTAGTACTATGTTGAATAACCATGGTGATAGTGAACAGCCCTGCCATGTTCCTGACCTTAATTCTCAGTTTTCCCCATTGAGAATGATATTCACTATGGGTTTCTCATAGATGGCTTTGATGATATTGAGGTATATACTCTCTATCCCTACACTGTGAAGAGTTTTGAACAAGAGAGGATGCTGTACTGTCTCAAATGCTTTTTCAGCACCTATTGAGAGTATCATATGGTTCTTTTTCTTTATTTTATTAATGTATTCTATCACATTGATTGATTTATGGATGTTGAACCAACCTTGCTGCCTGGGAATAAATCCTACTTGGTCGTGGTGAATAATCCATTTAACCATCAATATATAGTACTGGCACAAAAGCAGACACATCGATCAGTGGAACAGAATAGAGAGCCCAGAAATGGAACCTCAACTCTATGGTCAACTAATCTTTGACAAAGCAGGAAAGAATTTCCAATGGAAAAACGACAGCCTCTTCAACAAATTGTGTTAGGAAAATTGGACAGCCACATGCAGAAGAATGAAACTGGACCATTTCCTTACACCACACACAAAAATAGATGCAAAATGGGTGAAAGACCTCCATATGAGACAGGAATCCATCAAAACCCTTGAGGAGAACACGGACAGCAACCCCTTCAACCTCATCTACAACAACTTCTTCCTAGACACTTCACCAAAGGAAAGGGAAGCAAGGAGAAAAAAGAACTGCTGGTATTTCATCATGATAAAATCTTTTGCACAGCAAAGGAAACACTCAACAGAACCAAAAGACAACTGACAGAATGGGAGAAAATATTTGCAAACGACATATCAGATAAAGGGCTAGTATCCAAAATCTATGAAGAACTTATCAAACTCAACATGCAAAGAACAAATAATCCAATCAAGAAATGTGCACAAGACATGAACAGACATTTCCCCAAAGAAGACATCCAAATGACCAACATGCACATGAAAGAGTGCTCAATATCACTCGGCCTCAGGGATATACAAAACAAAAACAAGACAAAACAGAGTGAGATACCACCTCACACCAGTCAGAATGGCTAAAATTAACAAGTCAGGAAACGACAGATGTGGAGAAAGGGGATGGCAAGGATGTGGAGAAAGGGTAACCCTCCTGCACTGTTGATGGGAATGCAAGCTGGTGCAGCCACTCTGGAAAACACTATGGAGGTTCCTCAAAAAGTTGAAAATTGAGCTACCCTATCATCCAACAATTGCACTACTGGGTATTTACCATAAAGATACAAATATAGTGATCTGAAGGGGCACTTTTACCCCAATGTTTAGAGCAGCAATGTCCACAATAGCCAAACTATGGAAAGAACCTAGATGTCCATCAACAGATGAATGGATAAAGAAGCTGTCGCATATATATACAATGGAATACTATGCAGACATTAAAAATGAAATCTTGCTTTGCAACGATGTGAATGAAACTAGATGGTGTTATGCTAATTGAAATAACACAGAGAAAGACAATTATCATATGATTTCTTTGATATGAGGAATTTGAGAGACAGAGAAGGGGTCATGAGAGAATGGAGGAAAAAATGAAACAGTATGTGACTGGGGAGGGAGACAAAAGATAGGAGACTTTAATTATTTTTTTAAACTCTTTCAGAAAGCATCTTGATTACAAAATATCAACTATCATGACATTCCTCATATGCCATTATATTTCTAACATCCCTTGTAAAATGAAATAACAATTGAATATAATTTTCTTGACATGATTCATTATAAAATACCATTAAGTTAGTCAGTGATCTGTGACTAAATCAGAACTGGCTATTTTCTCTCATCTAGTGACTAGTATCTAGTAAATATTTGTTCTTTTAAAAATCCTATTGAAATGTAAGTCCTAAAAATACTAAAATAATTCTTGCCTAAAATTTTCAAAACAATTTTTGCCTAAAATTTTTTAAAAATAATTTTTTTTATTTAGGCAAATTTAGGCAAAAACAATTTTTGCCTAAAATTTTTCAAAAAAATTTTTCAAAAACAATTCTTGCTTAAAATTTGCAAGAATCATTTTTGACTGAACCGTATAGGTATCAGTGGTTTTTCTAAGTTACATAATCTACAAATTTATTCAAATCAAATTATTCAACACTTGTAATATTATACTGACCAAGCTATAACGGGCTTTTGAAATGATTAATCCCAGTGTGATTTTCAGAAAAAATAAGGGCTCTGTGTCAGCACAAAAATACAATTACACTGTTATTGTGCTCAACTGTCATCAAAGAGAATACAGAATAAGAAAGAGTAACAATGACTACTTTGCTAGCAGAATTTTGGCTTGTAAACTTACTTGAAATGCAAGAGCTTCTGTAGAATAAATGAAAACTTGAATATTTAAGGAATGATATGTTTAATCATGTGAGGGTTCCTAAGTTGTTTTTATAGTTCATTAATATAAATGGAGAAATGTAGAAAATGTTTCATTGAGGAAGGTAAAATTAATAATTTAGTATCATAAAATTATAATTTCTCATTTTTAAAATTTTCATTTATTTTTTTAGTTTCCTTTCAGTGTTCTAGAATTCATTGTTTATGCACCACACCCATTGCTCCATGCAATACGTGCCCTCCATAATACCCACACCCAGGCTCACCCAACTTTCCAACCCCCTCCCCTCAAAAACCCTCAGTTAGTTCCTCAGAGTCCACAGTCTCATGGTGCATATCCACCTCCAATTAACCCTAACTCCCTTTTCCTATCCATCCCCCCATGTCCTCTGTGTTATTTCTTATACTCCACAAATAAGCAAAACCGAATGATAATTGACTCTCTCTACTTGACTTATTTCACTCAGCATAATCTCTTCCAGTCCCATCCATGCTGATACAAAGGTTGGGTATACATCATTTCTGATGTAGGCATAATATTCCATTGTATAAATGGACCACATCTTCTTTACCCATTTGTCCATTGAAGGGCATCTTGGATCTTTCCACAGATTGGCAACTGTGGCCACAGCTGTTATGAACATTGGGGTACAGATGGCCCTTCTTTTCACTACATCTGTATCTTTGGGGTAAATACCCAGTAGTGCAATTGCAGGGTCATAGGGAAGCTCTATTTTGTTTTGTTTTAAGGTTTTTTTTATTTATTTGACAGACAGAGATTACAAGTAGGCAGAGAGACAGGCAGAAAGAGAGGAGGAAGCAGGCTCCCTGCCGAGCAGAGCCTGATGTGGGGCTCGATCCCAGGACCCTGGAATCATGACCGTAGCTGAAGTCAGAGGCTTTAACTCACTGAGCCACCCAGGCGCCCTGGGAAGCACTATTTTTAATTTCTTAAGGAATCTCCACACTGTTTTCCAAAGTCGCTGTACCAACTTCCATTCCCACCAACAGTGTAATATGGTTCCACTTTCTCCACATCCTTTCCAACACATGTTGTTTCCTGTCTTGTTAATTTTGTCCATTCTATATAAAAACAGACACATAGACCTGTGGAACAGAATAGAGAGCCCAGATATGGACCCTCAACTCTATGGCCCAATAATTTTTGACAAAGCACAAAAAAAATATACAGTGGAAAAAAGACAGTCTCTTCAATAAACGGTGCTGGGAAAATTGGACATCTATACGTAGATGAATGAAACTAGACCATTCTCTTACACGATACACAAAGATCAATGCGAAATGGATAAAACAACTCAACGTGAGGCAGGAATCCATCAGAATCCTAGAGGAGACCATAGGCAGTAACCTCTTTGACATCCAGCACAGCAACTTATTTCAAGATGTGTCTCCAAAGACACAGGGGAAAAAAAAAGAGAGAAAATGCACTTTTGGGACTTCATCAAGATCAAATCTTCTGCACAACAAAGGAAAAAGTCAACAAAAAAAGACGCAACCCACGTAATGGGAGAAGATATTCACAAATGACAGTACAGACAAAAGGCTGATATACAAGATCTGTAAAGAACTTCTCAAACTCAACACACACAAAACAGATAATCATATCAAAAAATGGGCAGAAGACATGAACAGACACTTCTCCAATGAAGACATACAAATGGCTATCAGACACCTGAAAAAGTGTTCATCATCACTAGCCATCAGCTACATTCAAATCAAAACCACACTGAAATATCACCTTATACCAGTTAGAGTAGCCAAATTTAACAAGACAGTAAATAACGTGTGTTGGAGAGTATGTGGAGGAAGGGGAGCCCTCTTACACTGTTGGTGGCAATGCAAGTTGGTACAGCGACTTTGGAAAACAGTGTGGAGATTCCATGAGAAATTAGAAATAGAGCTTCCCTATGACCCTGCAATTGCACTACTGGGTATTGACTCCAAAGATATAGATGTAGTGAAAAGAAGGGCCATCTGTACCTCAATGTTCATAGCAGCAATGGCCACGTTCACCAACTGTGGAAAGAACAAAGATGCCCTTCAACGGGGAATGGATAAGGAAGATGTGGTCCATACACTATGGAGTATTATGCCTCCATCATGAAGGATGAATACCCAAATTTTATATCAACATGGACGGTACTGGAAGAGATTCTTCTGAGTGAAATAAGTCAATTATCATATGCTTTAACTTTTTTGTGGACCATAACAAATAACACGGAGGACATGGGGAGATGGAGAGGAGAAGGGAGTTGGGGAAAATTGGAAGGGGAGTTGAACCAGAGAGAATATGGACTCCAAAAAACAATCTGAGGGCTTGGAAGGGGCAGGGGTGGGAGGTTGGGTGAGCCTGATGGTGGGTATAATGGAGGGCATATATTTCATGGAACACTGGGTGTGGTACATAAACAATGACTTCTGTTACAGTGAAAAGAAATTTAAAAATTAGAAAAAAATTTTGCCAATCTATCTGGTGTAAGGTGATATCTCAATATGGTTTTGAATTGTATCTCCCTGATGCCTCATGATGATGAACTTTTTTTTATGTGTCTGATTCCATTTGTATGTCTTCTTTGGAGAAGTGTCTGTTCATGTCTTCTGCCATTTTTTGACATGATTTTCTTTGTGTATGACTTGAGTTTGAATAGTTTCTTATAGATCTTGGATATAAACCCTTTGTCTGTAGAGTCATTTGCTAATATCTTCTCCCATTCCTTGGGTTGCCTCTTTGTTTTGTTGACTGTTTCCTTTGTTGTGCAGAAGCTTTTGATCTTGATGAAGTCCCAAAAGTTCATTTTCTCTTTTGTTTTCTTTGCCTTGGAGACATATCTTGAGAGAAGTTGCTGTGGCCAATTTGAAGAGGTTACTACCGATGTTCTCCTCTAGGATTCAGATGGATTCCTGCCTCACATTGAAGTCTTTTGTCCATTTCACGTTTTTCCTTGTGCATGGTGTAAGAGAATGGTTGAGTTTCATTCTTCTACATGTAGCTGTCCAATTTTCCCAGCACCATTTATTGAAGAGACTGTCTTTTTTCAACTGTATATTTTTTTCTGCTTTGTCAAAGATTATTGGGCCATAGAGTTGAGGATCCATATCAGGGCTTCTACTCTGTTCCACTGGTCTATGTGTCTGTTTTGATGCCAGTACCATGCTGTCTTGGTGATCACAGCTTTGTAGTAAAGTTTGAAATCAGGTAACGTGATGCTGCCAGTTTTATTTTTGTTTTTCAACATTTCCTTAGCAATTGGGGGTCTCTTCTGATTCCACACAAATTTTAGGATTATTTGCTCCAGCTCTTTGAAAAATACTGTGGAATTTTGATCAGAATGGCAATAAAAGTATAGATTGCTCTAGGCATTAAAGATATTTTAACAATGTTTATTCTTCTGATCCATGTGCATGGAATGGTGTTCCATCTTTTTGTGTCTTCTTCCATTTCTTATATGAGTGTTCTGCGGTTCCTTGAGAACAGATCCTTACTTCTTTGGTTAGGTTTATTCCCAGGTATCTTACAGTTCTTGGTGCTATAGTAAATGGAATTGACTCACTAATTTCCCTTTTAATTCTTACTTTGTAAGAAAAGAACAGATATCTGTACATTGATTTTGTATCCTGCCACGTTACTGAATTGCTTTATGAATTCTAGTAGTTTGGTGGTAGAGTCTTTTGGGTTTTCCATATAAAGTATCATGTCATCTGCAAAGAGAGATAGTTTAATTCTTCATTGCCAATTTGCACACATTTTGATTCTTTTTTTTTTTTATTTCTTTTCAGCGTAACAGAGTTCATAGTTTTACACCACACCCAGTGCTCCATGCAATGCGTGCCCTCCACAATACCCACCACCTGGCTCCCCCAACCTCCCACCGCCCCGCCCCTTCAAAACCCTCAGGTTGTTTTTCAGAGTCCATAGTCTCTCATGGTTCATCTCCCCCGCAATTTCCCTCAACTCCCTTCTCCTCTCCATCTCCCCATGTCCTCCGTGTTATTTGTTATGCTCCACAAATAAGTGAAACCATATGATAATTGACTCTCTCTGCTTGACGTATTTCACTCAGCATAATCTCTTCCAGCACCGTCCATGTTGCTACAAAAGTCTGGTATTCATCCTTTCTGATGGAGGCATAATACTCCATGGTGTATATGGACCACATCTTCTTTATCCATTCGTCTGTTGAAGGGCATCTTGGTTCTTTCCACAGTTTGGCGACCGTGGCCATTGCTGCTATAAACATTGGGGTACAG
>PISX010030823.1:0-18213 GCA_004024625.1 Mellivora capensis | reverse complement strand
TGTACATTAGTGAAATGTCATCCAAAAAAGAATAAAAATATGCTAATTTCAACTTTAAAAAAAAAAGACAAAAATAAAATAATTATTACATATATTTATTTTTCTTTTACCTTAGGTTGCCTAGAAAGAGCTGCCCAATATGCCAGCCGCTAAAGAAAAATGCAAAGAATGAATCAAAGGTCAGTATAAATTCCTTAGTCAATAGCAATCTATTAAAACAAACATAAAATTCTAAAATTGTCCCATTTATGAACTTTGCGTTATCTTCTCATACAATGGCAGTGAATTTCAACACAACCCTCAGGATGCCTTAAATGAGGCCATGGAAATGGCAACATGAGTTCCTGCCGCATCCAAGAATCTGATCCTAAAATCATTTCAAATAAACATTATCCACAAGATATTTTCGAGGCCAAGACTAAATAAAAAATCTCATATTACTAAACAGCAGTGTACCTCAAGCTGCATGATATCCAAGCCATCTGGAGGATCAGCTAGAGGTCGAGGAAATCCTATTGTGAGAAATCATAAAAGTATTAATGAGGGGGGGTTATAGCATTAATTTTTAAATCTTTATCATGAAAAACCTATAGAGATTCTAAAAATACAGTATTTTTAAAAGGATTTACAAAGAAAACACACTTTTACCTACCAACAGTAAATTGAGATTTGTACCAAAATTAATGAAAAAGTGTTTTTTTATTTATCAGGAGTTAGCAGTATAAGAGTTAGTAACTCCAGAAAAAGGGAAAAGATACCTGGGTACAATATAATTTGTATTTTGATGCAATTTATGAAGATAGACTATCAGAAAATGGTGTCAAGAAAGTATGTGGGCGCCTGGGTGGCTCAGTGGGTTGGGCCTCTGCCTTCGGCTCAGGTCATGATCTCAGGGTCCTGGGATTGAGCCCGGCATCGGGCTCTCTGCTCAGTGGGGAGCCTGCTGCCCGCCCCCTCTGCCTGCCTCTCTGCCTACATGTGGTCTCTCTCTGTCAAATAAATAAATAAAATCTTAAAAAAAAAAGAAATTTTGTGCATCAAAATCACTCTTGGAACTTTTAAGAAATACAGATACTCATCTCCTTGCCTCATCAGACTGTTCAGGGGTAGGTTCTGGGTAAGGTTGTTACCAGCACTCAGCGGCACCCTATGCCAGTCAATCTTTAGCTGACTTAAATGAAGTCTTCATCTCATTTGTGCATGATACAACACTTGGGAGAATAACTAATACAGCAACTGAAGGAATCAATTGGATAGATGAAATTAAATGGGATAAATGCAAAACCCTGAACTTAGATTTTTTAAATGTAGGACAGGGAATATATGGCTCAAGAGTATTATACATCTAAAATACTGATATTTTACTTCCTGTAATCTCTCTAGGAGCCAAGAAAAAGCTGAGGCAATCTTGTGCTATACTGAAATAATAGTGTCCAAGCTTTGAAAGGTGATAATCCTACTTGAAATGATAGAATATGTAGTTGAGTTACAGGTACTAAGAATAGTCCTCTTTGGCAAAGAGGAAAATTAGGACATGTTTGCTAACTGCCTTCAGTTATTTTGAGAACTGTCATAAATACAAGATATTAGTACTCTTCTGTATTCTCAAAGGATAGAACTAGGGCTAATGGTCAGAGGTTACATGTGATCAGATTTTGGTTTAGTGTAAAGAAAATTTTGATGATTGGAGCCATTCAAAAATGCAAAGTAATTTGAACAAATCTTATAAGGATTTATTAAGAGGTTCTGTGTTAACAGTACAATGATAAAGACCATAGGGACCTACTCTTGGGAAACATAAAATCAAATGGGAAAAGGGGGAGGTGGATATAAATATATAGACAGATAAAAAGTAATAACAAATTCCCAAAAGTGTAACACAAACAGATTCTACTGGACCCCAGAAGAGGCACCTACTTGTTCTCTTAGTTTGGTAGTAAGTTGGGTATCACAGAAAGTAATCAAATAGGGAAATCATAGATCCCTGCTCTCCATGAAAGGTTAAATGACTTCCAAGGTTCTTTACAATGCTTAGGTTTTGTGATTACACTACAGAACATAGCAAAACAAATATACTGTTCAAAATATATTTTGTTTGAATATATTTTCAAAGATTTTCTACACCCCTAGATCGAATTTCTAATGGCAAAATCTGAAATTTTGAAATAGTTCCGGCTTCCAGTTGGAGCTACCATTACATGCTTCCCTGCATCATTTGGCAAATTACCTTGAAATGGGTAGCACATTCCGACAACAGACCCCACACCCTACCCCTCCCTCATTCCCTGCAATCATACTGATTCTCAGAAGTTAATGAAGCAACACCCCTGTCCAGTCAGCACCTCGGACAGCGCCCACACCCAGGAATATTCCAGGTCTCTGAAGGTCTGTCTGGGATCCTGCCTCCTGGGAGCCCACAGAAAGGCTATGAAAATATTCCTTTTTTCCCTGTTTCTGATTCCTCCCTATCCCTTTCCAACTGTCCCTCAATCCTCAGTCTTTGGGTCTGTAAACACAGTTTCACTGTCTCTGTTCTCCTCTCGTCAGAATTCTCAGAGTATAGATGGCTAAGACATTGGGGTCCCAAATCATATCCCTCACAGTTTCAGTGGCACATCTTTGGAACAGCCCTGAGTCAAGAATTGTTTAAAGAGAGTTCCACAAAGGAAAGTTGTCTCTTTTGGTAAAAGGCTGCATCTAATTCTGTCCACCCTTTCTTAAAGATTAGAGACAAATGAGAAGCCACTTCAAAAGGGTAGAAATGGGGGTAGGTGAGGGGATTATGTTTGACTCCCTCCAGAACTTCCCTGAAGGATCAAGGTCTGTCTCAGTCTTCCTGAGAACTCAGGCTAGATGGGAGTCTGATGAAGGGGTCATCTTACCTGAAGAGGGAATCTGTACCATGCAGAAGCAATAGATGGCCAAGATGGAAGGAAATTGTGGAACAAAGTGCTTCATCTTCAAAGCCCAGTTTCTCTTTGTTGACCACAGATATAGTCTGCTAAGACAGGAGCATTTCCTGAAGTTTCATAGGCAGAGGCAACACCCTGCCCTGCTTCTGATCAGGCCCAGTGGAAAAGGTACCTTTATTTGCAATGCCTTGGAGCCCATTGGCTGAGAACCAATCAGTTTTGCACAGAAGGACCCTGGCTTTCTCATAAATGTCACGCTGGGCCCTTATTTGTAGAATAATATCCTCCTGGTGTAGGCATTGTACAGAGTCATCTTTTTCAATCCAGCAATAAAAATAAAAAGTGGAGAGTCATAATTGTTATTCTATAGTGGTTTGAGAAAAAGCCGGAAAGGCTTTTTCTCTTTTTTTAATCAAAGAACTGGACATAAATCTATATACTCTTGCATGACGAAGTCTTATTTCCTAAGAAGCTGTTTATTTTCCACCATTAACAAAGGATATTTTAGTCTTTGGTTCATCTGAGAACAAAATTTGGAGTCCTAGATATAATATTATAAGAAACTCAAAAGTTCACATAGTTTTTTTTTTAAATCATGGTTGGAAATTAGACTCCTTGAGGCAGACTCATTTCCATGAACAAGTTAAATATTTCAAATTATATCAGTATGCAAGAAAATATGACAGTATTTATTAGTAATAATAATCTCATCTACTGAGCTCCTATTTAGGATTTCATATAAGTTATTTCATGTACTTCTCACAGAAAATCCATAAGGACTGTATTATTATCCTAAATTTATGAATGGGAAAATTGAGGATGAGAGACAACAAGGAACTTGCCAAGGTCACCAAGCCATAAAGGATGCAGAGCAGGGATTTAGACGTAAGGGTATCTGAGCCCAGTCATGTCTGTAAAAGTCTGGGATTTTAGTCAATGTGTTCATTTTTTGGTAGTAAGACCTTCCTTGACAGAGAATTCACTCAATCTATAGATCACTTTGCATGGTTTGGACATTTTAACAATAGGGTATTAATGCTAAGTGAAATAAGTTAGACATAGATAAAGACTATATAATTTCACTTATATGTGAAATCTATAAAACAAAACAAACAAACAAACAAACAAACAACAACAACAACAAAACCCAGAAACAGATAGACATAAATACAGAGAACAACCTGGGGTTGCCAGAAGGAAGGAGGGTGAAGCAATAAAAGGGAATTAAGAGGCACAAACTTCCAGTTACAAAATAAATAAGTCATAGGATAAAAAGTATAGCATAAGGAATACAGGGAATAATATTATAACATATTATAATATTATTACATAATATTAAAATAATGTTGTATGGTGGCAGATGGTACCATAGTACCATAGTGAACATTGTGTAAGGTATAAAGCTGTCAATTCACTACGTTGTATACCTGAAACTAATATAATATTGTGTTTCAACTCTACTTCAATAATAAAAAAGTTTTAAAGAGCCTCCTTGTGACTGGATATGGATTAGAAAGAAGGAGAAAGAGTGAAGTCTTTTCTTGCAGAAAGGGTAACCTAGATAAGGCATATATCAAATAAGTATCCTTTTATCATCATGCATATCTTTAATTTTTGCTCTTTTAAGGATTAGGAGGTAACTAACAATTGTTGAAAGTTTACAATGTACTTAAAACATGTTAATCCTTTACCTAAGTCATCTTATATCATTTTTTTCAATGAATGAGTTTTAAGAATAATTTTTGGTGGGAGTTGCTCAGAATAGACTGTTTATGACTTAAAATGTGGCATTTTGCCAAAAATTTCTAATTCACAAGGGAGTAGGAATTATAAACTACTGTATCACCATAATACTTTGTCTATTTCCTTGAGATAGCAAGAAACTGAGATTTGCTTATTATAGTATTTACCACTTTAGTTCAAGGAGAATAACCTAAGGTCTTCAAATACCAGGAAGAGATGATGTCTTTGTATTGAAGTGGGGGCACCCACTGTCCAACTGCAAAGCTTTACTAAATGAATAGGAAAACATAAATGACTGTTTTTTGAACATAAACCACCTATCTGTATGTATTAAACACAATTACTTATGGACATTTTAGACACAACACACGCATAATAACAAAGGTTTGTGGCAGTTTTACTGTCAATCAATAAGTATTTTTAAATTTTGGTCTGTCTCTGCCATGAACTAGGTATTCTATGCACAAACATACCTTTTTCAAATAAACCTATGTGATAGCTCTTATTTATATCAAATTGATTTTGTTTCTTTTGCACATTTTGCACACATTATTTCTCAGATATTCAGAATAGAAAATAAAAATATTATTTTTTAAACCATTTTTTAGAAGATTTTTTTTTCTAAGTAATCCCTACATTCAATGTGGGGCTCAAACTCACAACCCCAAGAAAGAGTCACATGCCTCACCACTGACTGAGCTGGCCAGTCACCCCTAAAAAAAATTTTTTTAAGATTTTATTTATTTATTTGACAGACAGAGAGCACAAGTAGGCAGAGAGGCAGGCAGAGAGAGAGGGGGAAGCAGGCTCTCCGCTGAGCAGAGAGCCCGATGCAGGGCTCAATCCCAGGACCCTGGGATCATGACCTGAGCCGAAGGCAGAGGCTTTAACCCACTGAGCCACCCAGGCGCCCCTAAAAATATTATTTTAATGCTAATTCAGAAATGGGATTATAACGATATCCCAGAAATGGAATATGTTGAAGCCCTGATCCCTTGTGTGACTGTATTTGGAGATTTGGCCTTTAAGGAGATATTAATTATCTCCTTCAAATATCTCCTTTAAGGAGATAATTAAAGTTAAATGAAGCCTAAGGATGGGACTACTCTGTGAGGACTCGTGTCTTTGTAAGAAGAGGAAGAGAAATACCAGAGCTCTCTCTCTGAGTGCACACAGAGAAAGGGCAAGGAGAGGACTGTGAGAAGGCATTGTCTGTAAGCTGAGGAGTAAGGTCTCATCAGAAACAATCTTGCTGGTACCTTCATCTGGGACTTCCAGACTACAAACTATGAGAAAAATATATTTTGTTGTTTAAGCCACCCAGACTGTAGTCTTTAGTTATGACAGCCTGAGCTAATATGAGTACACAGGGGGTTTTAGCAAATTCAGTATCAGAAAAAAAAAGCAAAATAATGAAATGAAAGGTAAAATAAAAATAAGAAACTCTCATGGTTTTAAATGATATGATTATCTACCCAGAAAATCCAAAGGAATCAAGTGGCAAATTCTTAGAATGAATGAGTTTACAAAATGGCCGAATTTAAAGAAAACTATTTTCAGGATTAATTTTCTCAAACATGAGCAAAAATAAATTTTAAAATGTATTAGATGGGGGAAGGGGGATAGGGAGAGGGTGGTGGAGTTATGGACATTGGGGAGGGTATGTGCTATGGTGAGTGCTGTGAAGTGTGTAAACCTGGCAATTCACAGACCTGTACCCCTGGGGCTAATAATACATGATATGTTTATAAAAATTTAAAAAATTAAAAAAATGTATTAGAAAATGTAAATAGCTTAAAAAACCATGTAATTCAGAGAACTAAGTCAAAGAATAAGAATGCAGGGGCGCCTGGGTGGCTCAGTGGGTTAAAGCCTCTGCTTTCGGCTCAGGTCATGATCTCAGGGTCCTGGGATCGAGCCCCGCATCAGGCTCTCTGCTCAGCGGGGAGCCTGCTTCCCTTCTTCTCTCTCTCTGCCTGACTCTCTGCCTACTTGTGATCTCTGTCAAATAAATAAAAAATCTTAAAAAAAAAAAAAGAACAAGAATGCAATATATTAAAAAAAGAAAGCCATAACATTTTACCAAATAACATAGGAAATAAGTGAAAAGGCACATCATGATCATTGATAAGAGTCAAGGTTGTTGGAAGTTCAACTGGTGGCAAATTAATCTATAAAGTTAATGTAAGCCTTATGAGAATTCCAAAATGACTTTTTCATGGAATTTTAACTGACTCTGAAATTATTTTGAGAGAGAAAATACTTAAGAATATTCAAGACATTTTTGAAAAATATACTTTGACAATATCAAAACGTACTATAAACCAGTAGTAATTGTTACATGGTAGTGGTCATTTTGTTACTGATCTGGTAACAGGCTAATAAGTAGATCAATGGAACAGAATAGAGTCTTGAAGCAGATCATCTAAATGCAGAGTAGAGGTGATATTTCAAATCAGTGCAAAATGATTTAACTACTCTAAATGGTGTTTAGAACATTTGGCCATCCAGTCGACAAAAATATTCACAATTTCACACTATAAAGTCAAATAAATTTCAGAGGATTAATGAATTAAACCTAACATACCCACACATAAATATAGATACTTACATAAAATTCTGTATTAGAAAGAGAGTATATTTATGGTTGGGAAACTGCTCTTGAGCAAAATTTAGAATAGAGAAGCCATTAAGGAGAAGAGTGATACATTTTATTATATTTTTTAAATGTCTATGAAAAAGATAACCCTTATTAGCCGAGAAAAGACAGAGTAGGGGAAGTATACAACAACTATAGAAATACTTATAATACAGTAATAGAGGGGAGACGGAGAGAAGGAAGGAGGCAGGCACAACCTAAAGGTCTGGCATAGAGCAAATGTTAAACTGTAGAATATCCATAATACGGAAATTCATGTAACTCTTAAAAAGACAAGATGGATCTTTATGCATTGACAAGTCAAACTCTTTGTAACATACTGAGTAAAGAAAAAAAGTTATTAGAACTGCGTACTATATGGTCTAGTATCAGTTTGCTTCTACTCACAACACAGCCAGTCTCCACACTTAATTGTTTAGAACAACCATTTATTTAGCTCAAAATTATGCAGGTCAGTAATTTGGACTGGACCCAGCTAGGTAATTGTTACGGTTTGGCCAGGGTTCCGCTAATCTCAGGTGGGCTCACTTAGACCCTTACATTGATCTGGTAGATAGACTAGAGCATCTGGGACCTCTTTCCATGTGGTCTTCTGATCTCCAGATGGCTAGTCCAGGTTTGTTCCCATGCTGGTTTCTGAGTTCCAAAACAGTGACAGTAGAAGCTATGAAGCCTCTAGGTTTGGAACTAACAAAACATCACATCTGCGTTATATTGGTCAAAGCAAGTCACAAGGCTAGCCGGATTCAAGGGGTGGGGAAAAAAACTCCATCTCTCAATGAACGTAGCTGAAAAATATACAGTCAATTTTGCAATCTACAGATCTCCACTTATGTACACGTGTTTTTCAAAATAGTCCATGCAATTCCACGAGTGCATATGTTGGTAACACAAAGAAAAAGGGTTAGGATGTCACACAGACACACAAATAGCAGTGGCTCTAGAGAAATGGGATAGTGAGGGGGTCATAAAAACCTTTTACATTATCTGCACTTTTGAATCATCACACTGGCTATCTGTGAATTACCTGTATGAGTAAAACTAAATGTTAAAAATATAATAAACTTCGGGGCACCTGGGTGGCTCAGTGGGTTAAGCCTCTGCCTTCAGCTCAGGTTGAGATCTCAGGGTCCTGGGTTGAATCTCGCATCGGGCTCTCTACTCAGCGAGTAGCCTTCTTCCCCCTCTCTCTCTCTGCTTGACTCTCTGCTTACTTGTGATCACTGTCTGTCAACTAAATAAATAAAATCTAAATTTATTTAATTGACAGTGATCACAAGTAAGCAGAGAGTCAAGCAGAGAGAGAGGAGGAAGCAGGCTCCCTGCTAAGCAGAGAGCCCGATGCGGGGCTCGATCCCAGGACCCTGGGATCATGACCTGAGCCGAAGGCAGAGGCTTTAACCCACTGAGCCACCCAAGCGCCCCTAAATAAATAAAATCTTAAAAAAATAAAAATGTAATAAACTCCAAACACTATTATGAGTATATGATTTCATATTTAAACATCTGAACTTACATATATGAAAAAGCAACTTGCTTTTAATTATTTTTATTGTGTTATGTTAGTTAACCATACAGTACATCATTAGTTTTTGATGTAGTGTTCCACGATTCATTGTCTGGGTATAACACCCAGTGCTCCATGCAATCCATACCCTCCTTAATACCCACCGCTGGCCTAACTCATCCCACAATCCCCCCAACCCCTTACCTTCTCCCCCCCACCCCCCCGCCTTCTAAAATCCTCAGTTTATTTCCTGGAGTCCATAGTCTCTCATGGTTCTTTCTTTATTTAATTACATTTATTTTTCCAAAGTGTGTCCTTTGTTAGGCTTTATTGAAAAGGTTGCAACCAGCGGATTTGTCAGTTCCAGGCCAATTTAATGAGGTACCTTTTTTTTTTTTTTAAATACATGAACTCACCATGGGGCGCTCCCACACCATTTGAAACAGAACTGAAGGCCGAGAATTACACTAAAAAATTCTTCCTCCTTCCCACATCAAATTAGCTCCCGCTTTGTAAATGGTTATTACAAAAAAAACTCAGCAGGCTTTTAAGGAACTAGACTTTAATCTGTAGGCTATTTTGAAGAAATGTAATTTCAAAATTGATTATAAGTTTCTGTGTTCAAAGCATAACTTCCTGAGTTCTTCAGTGGATTCCAACATCCTTCGAGAACCCTCTGAGTCTACAGCAAGTGAAGATGCAGGTAGGCAGATTAACATTTGAGGGCTTCTATCCCTAGCAGGGTTTCACAGAAAGTAATGACAGGTGTATTTGAGGGGCTGGCTGTTAAATCCCCCAAAAGCTGTCTGGTGACAGAAAAGGCCAGCCTCCCACATCTGATAGCACTGTTCCCACTCATCTGAATGTACCCTCTCTTGTCCTCCCAGCTTCTGAGCCTGTATCCTGTGCTTTTCTCTTGGCTTTTACGTGTGCTTTTCTGGTGGGTTACTTAGTGGAGGCAGGGGATGGGAGAGCTGTGTAACCTCAGGAGAACCAGGATATGCTAATAGACAAGATGCATGAAAGTAAGAACCATAGCTTTACTTACTGTGTATTTTCCTTTGCCTAGAGAGTTAGAAACCTACAAAATAAACTCTCTTCCCAGCTGGCTTCCTGGTAGTTTAAAGGATGGGAGAAGCTTGGAAGATGGAAGGGAGAGCCATTTATTTTTTCTGCTTTGCGTGATGCTCCCAGCAGAGACAGCTCTCCAGGGCTCCACAAGCACCCACAAGCAGCAGCACTTACACATGATTTCACACTCCCGTGGTCCTGTGGTGTAATGAGAGTGTGTGCCCCTGGCTTTCTGGAGAGAAGGAGAGGTGGTAATTGAAACAGCAGTTCTAGTAGAGGCCCCATTAGTCTTAGTGACCAAGGAACATAGGCTCTGTGAACACCATTTTTCTTTGTGTTCCTCCAACCCTAGGGGTAAACGGGGGCTCTCTGCAGTTGCTAATCTCTGGGTAATGTTGCCACTTTTCAATTCCAGCCTCCTTTTGAGATTATTTATTTACAGCTTTATTGAGCTGTATCACATGTATTTAAACTGTACCATCTGATGAACTTTAATATAAGTATATCTGTGATACCATCATCACAATAAAAATAACACGTTATTTCTCATGCTCCAAAAGTTTCTCATGCTCCTTTGTAGTCTCTCCCTCTTCTTACCCCACCACAGATCTGCCTTCTGTCATCATAGCTTGTGTTTTCTAGAATTTTATATAAATGGATTCATACGGCATATGCTTCTTCTTTTTAATTTCAATTTTTTAATCAGCATAATTAAACTGACCCATGTTGCATATTTTAATCATTCATTCATTTTTTGTTGCTGGATAGTATTCTGTTTATTCTGTTGTATATATGTATCACAGTTTGTATTTCCATTCACCAATTTTTTTTCCCCCAAGGAAGAGAGCATGTACCTGCAGAGGTGGGGGCAGGAGAAAGAGAGAGAAAATCTTAAGCAGGTTCCACACCCAGCATGGAGTCCCATATGGGGCTCAATCTCATCACCCTAAGATCATGACCTGAGCTGAAATCAAGAGTTAGACACTCAACAGACTGAGCCACCCAGGCATCTCTTCATTCACCTTTTGATG
This sequence comes from Mellivora capensis, assembly GCA_004024625.1. Taxonomy (NCBI): domain Eukaryota; kingdom Metazoa; phylum Chordata; class Mammalia; order Carnivora; family Mustelidae; genus Mellivora; species Mellivora capensis. The sequence continues at coordinate 7,290 of PISX010030823.1, read as the reverse complement.
GACATTTGTTTGTTTCCAGTTTTGAGCTATTACAAATAAAGCTGCTATGATCATTTGTGTACGAGTCTGTGTACAAGTATCTGCTTTCATTTCTCTTAGGGAAATACCTAAGTGTGGAATGACTAGATTATAGGGTAGTAATAAGTCTCACTCTTTAAGAAATAGCAATGTAGGGGCACCTGGGTGGCTCAGTGGGTTAAAGCCTCTGCCTCAGCTCAGGTCATGATCCCAGGGTCCTGGGATCGAGCCCCACATCAGGCTCTCTGCTCGGCGGGGAGCCTGCTTCCTCCTCTGTCTCTCTCTCTCTGCATGCCTCTCTACTTGTGATCTCTGTCAAATAAATAAATAAAATATTTTAAAAAAAAGAAATAGCAATGTAAAAAAAAGAAAGAATGGAAGAAAGAAAGAAAGAAAGAGCAAGCAAAGTAATTTCCATAGTTGTATTATTTTCATTTCCACCAGCAGTACATGAGAATTCCAGTTGCTCTAGATCCTTGTCAACCCTTAATATGGTTACTATTTTTAACTTTAGCCATTCTACTCCTCCCAGCACTTTTGTAACCAACTCTCTAAATTAACTTCCTCTGTTTATGATACTTATATTGGTTTCTTTTTTTTCCTAGTTGGATGTTGGTTCAATATAAAAATGAAGTGATTCAATACTCAATATGTATTAGATGAATGAATGAAAAATTTATTGAGAGGAAAGCTCTCAGGACTATGAAAGGATGAAAAATCAAGTATAATGTCTAGGCAGGCAGAGACTAGGATGAAGTGATCATATGAAGGCTATTTTTGAGGTGTAGGCACAGGAGGGAAGCAAGAAAGAATCTCTAGCAAACACATGGGGGAAGGTCCAGAGGTAATGGAGATGGGAAACATTTAACAGAGAAGAGTAAATTGCTAGTGTTTAGAAATAGAGACCAAATAATGGAAGAGTATAGATGAGAATCAGTAATTTAGCAAGCAAGAGAGGGTAACTAGGAATGGCAATCAATAGAAAAGACAATGGCTTATGTTGAGTAGAGCTCTATATAAGGACATATTTGAATAAGAAGGAGGGGTTTCATGGGGGCCAATTAAAATAACTGAATACAAGAAAACATAAACAAGCAGCCCACATGTCCCAGCGCAACCTCAGGAGATCAGAACAGTAGATCGGATGGTGACATAGTCCCTGGCTCTAGTGGCTCCCCAGCCTGTGTCTTCTGCACACGGGCCTGGGGTGGGTGGGTGGGATGAGTCAGTTTGCTGTGGGCAGGCACACAGGTCCATCTAGCCTGATGATTCAGGAGCTGAAGAAGGGAGGACTACCAGAGTGGAAAAGAAGAGATGACTCTTGTTTGGAACGTGGAGCAACCTGAAACTGCCTCCTCTCAATCGCACAATTTATTAGTTGATCCCACTGCCTTGTCTGTCAATGGCACCTGGAACAATGAGAATCACTCACTCACTCACTCATTCATTCTTTTCTTTACACATTTACTGAGCTCCAACTCTACGCCAGGTTCCAGGGATAGGAAGATGAGTGAGAAAGACTGAGCTCAAGGAGGTCATGGCATAGCAGGAAAGGCAAACACATCAATAATTCCTTAGGAGAGCCCTAGAGAAGGGCATCCATTACAGGGGAAGCAGAGAAGACTCCACAGTGGAGCTGGCTTTGACAGGGGGTTTGAAGGCCAAGAGAGTTTGCCAAGCAGAGCAGGCAGAAGAGGCGGGGGGTTATCCATGTGAAAGGTACATAGGTGGGAAAATATCAGACAAAAGTGAAGTTTGGTGTTTCCAGGGGCTGGGACAGAAGCATGGTTGGTAGCTGGAGTAGGAGGAGAGATAGCTGTGGCATCTTTTGGAAGGTTCTTATGACAATGACAAAGATATTAAGGGAAACAGAAGGAAAATAGGTTGTCAGAGAGAGTAGGAAATGAATGGTGTCATTTTTATAAGCTAACTTTCCCCCTCTGCAAACAGAGTGCCTACAACCAGCTGGGTACCTCTGATGTTAGAACTTGGCTTCACTTCTGATGGAGAAGGGAAGCGAGAAGGAGAGAATCACACTGGTTAGAGACATGGAATGCTGTCCTGGAGAGCCCAATATGCCATTTCAGGAGTGGGCTGTATGGTGTACATCTCAGGAAGTCATCAAGGATTAAAAGCAGGGGTTGTTGGGATCTGACCCAGCTGTGGTTACAGAGAGATGCTTACGTGGAAATCTATCAGGAAGCATCGGCAAGTAAAAAGTAGTGAGGACCAGACCCAAGGTAGTGTCAGCAGGCACAGAAAGGAGGGGGCAGACTCGGACATTTTAACTGGAGAACTGGCAAGAAAAGGGGATGATTATCTGGAGGCTAAAGGAAAGGAAGGAGCTGGAGAGGCCTCCAAGGGGTCAGGCCTGTGAAACAAGAGCAGAGAGTGGCCATCTTCACAGAGACTGAGAATGGAGGTGTCCAGGATGTAGCTGGAGATGAGTGGCTCATGCTTAAGAAGGAAACTGAAGTCACGTGTGTAGATTTAATCATCAGGAGCATGTGTGTGGTGGCTGATGTCACTAGAGAAGATGAGATCACTTTGGGATATTGAAGGGAGTGAAGGAACATGAGACCCTGGTAAATATCCGAGCTTGGGCAGAAGCCAAGAGGCAACTGTCAGGGTAAGCCCCCTGCAGGAGAGAAGTGGATTTAGTGGTTAGGGTGTCCCTGGTGAGCAGCACTGGTAGGGGCCAGGTTGAGGGTTTGCAGAGAAGGCAGAAAGAGATCAGCCTTTCAGGAAGGACAGAAAGTGAAGGGCTTGGGAATGAGGGAGGCTTTGTAATAAACGCAGGATGAGGGAGACGTGAACATGTAGACAGGCAAAGGAGAGGAAGGGGGCACACAGGAAAGAGAAAAGAAATTAAGGCGCCAAAGTCATGGAGTAATTGAGAGGGATATAATCACAAGCCAAGAGGAAGGATGAGTCTTCTACCCCTAAACAGGAGGAAGAAAGGTAAAGACACACACAGATCTGGGGATGGTAGGAAGGAATCTGAGCAGGTCACCTTTCTTTGTAAAGAAGAGGCTAAGTTACCTGGTTGGAGGCTGGCAGGAAGAAATGGGGAGCTAGAAAGGGTAAGCTAGCTGCTCAACTTCACATACTCCATAACCAATTCGTTAAATTCTCTTTCTCTTTCCTGCTCTGTGTTTTAAGGTTTTGTTTTGTTTTGTTTTAATAGACTTTATTTATTTATTTGAGAGAAAGAGAGAGAGAGAGAGAGCATGAGCTGGAGGAGGGGCAGAGGGAGAAGCAAACTCCTGGCTGAGCAGGGAGCCCAATGGAGGACACTATCCCGGGACCCTGGGATCATGACCTGAGCTGAAGGCAGATGCTTAACTGACTGAGCCACCCAGGCGCCCCTATATTTTAACTTTTTAAATATATTAATAAAGTAGGTCTATATTATTTCTCACAGTGTTAAGTAAAGGAAATCAAAGTCCTGGAATAATAGACCCTTCGAATTGTGGGGGAGAGAAATCTTAGCTAGTTAGAAGAAAATATATCTTCTAGCTGAAACAAACAAAACCAAACGAAAACACAAAGAAATTATCTGTTGACATCTTTAACTATGCTTGTCATTGTGATTTCTAACTCAAGAGTAAAAAACACAGGGCGCCTGGTGGCTCATTTGGTTAAGTGGCTGCCTTCGGCTTAGGTCATGATTCCAGGGTCCTGGGATCGAGCCCCTTATCAGGCTCCCTGCTTAGCAGAGAGCCTGTTTCTCTCTCTCCCTCTGCCTGATGCTCTGCTTACTTGTGCTCTCTCTCTGTCAAATAAATAAATAAAATCTTAAGAAAAAAAAGAGTAAAAAACACCTGAATTCCAGAGTTTGTTGCTATAACTTGAAGATGTTGCTGTAGCTTCCAGGAAGGTGGTAATCCTCATAGGTCCTGTTTAAAAATGTGTGGCTCTGGTAATGTTCCACTTGAGACATGTTTTTCTGAAAGCATATATATTTGTGAGTCTCCTGATTCAGAAGAGGGTTATGGACATTTCTCTCATCTCTCATTCGTGCAAAGATAAGAATATAATAATCACAATAATAATAACAAAATTAACTCTATGATTCTTTTATCTTGTTTAAACAAAGTTCAAAAGAATAATTCATATAAATTAATAGTAATAAATGCTCAAGAAGTCATGTGGTAAATGAAAAAAAAAAGAAGTCTAAAGGCATACTTAAGGTGAGCATGGTCAATGGGGATACCCTGTCTAACTGTGGGCTGTTCTTGCAGTTTTACATAGCCTGAGGTACAGGAGAGGAAGGTTCTGGAAGCTCAAGGAGCTGTGGAGGGGGCTCTGGAACTGAAGTCACAGGACTAGAAAGACCTCTTTTCTTTTCTTTTTTTTTTTTTTTTAAAGATTTTATTTATTTATTTGACAGAGATCACAAGTAGGCAGAGAAGCAGGCAGAGAGTGAGGAGGAAGCAGGCTCCCCGCTGAGCAGAGAGCCCGACGCGGGGCTCGATCCCAGGACCCTGGGATCATGACCTGAGTCGAAGGCAGAGGCTTTAACCCACTGAGCCACCCAGGCGCCCCGAAAGACCTCTTTTCTAATCAGAACTTTGACTCTGAGGGTTCTTTCCCAGGCCCTGACTGAGGAGAACCAGCTCCTAGGGGAGATCCTTGCTCCTCTTATCTTTGGAAGCTATTAGCAAGACAGTCTGGTGCACAGAACTGAACTGTGATCTTTGTTTGCAGAGACAAGCTGCCTATCCATCTCAGTAGGATGCCCCCTTGAGTCACTTTCCCAATAGTGACAACAGAGTCACAGAGACCCGGCCATTCTCTCTGACCAGAACCCTCTCAGGGCCAAGTATGTTCATAATTCTGTGAGATGCTGGATGGTTCTGGGGGAGTTACCTGAGGTTGGAGGTGGAGAGAAGTTAAATGCCTTCTGTGGAAATAGAGATCAGATCATTAGCTTCGTGGACACTGTATGCTATCATGATATGTAACTTCTCAGGGGACATGGATCCTTCTGAATATGTGAGGAAAGGTATGGATTTTCATCTCTTAAAAATGCACAGGCATATCTAGATGACAAGTTTTCACAGCATTTTAGGAGGGTCAGGTGTATGATTCTTTTCCATAGTCCTTTTTCATGAACCCCTGCCACAAACAACCACCCACAAGCAGCAGAGGGTTTCCTCTGAATATAGTCTCCAGACCACATGCTTTAGAAACACCTGGGATGCACAGGTTTTTGGATCCCATTCAGACTCCCTGAGTCTGAATCCCTGGGTGTGGGGCATAGGAATCTGCATTGTATGCAAACTTCCCAGGGGATTCTGCACAATCTGAGTTTGAGAACTCCTACCTATGGGTTTAGACTCTAGGTGGAGAATCTGTTCAGCAGAATTAGGCATTTTCGCATTTGTTCAACAGCTCATTCTCAGCCCATTTGGCGCTCTTTCTGTGTTGTCTCTAGCCCGCATGTTCCTGGACTCTCCTCTCTCCATCACCTTAGAGACCTAAGGACACCCAAAGGTATTTGTATATTGGTTCTTGAGAAACACTTACAAAGATAAATCTTATGCCCCAAATAAATGAATAATAGAGGACTCCCCAGAAGCCACGTGGACTGTCTTGGGTGATCCGTGCCACAGCCTGGCCCCATCACAGCTGCTGGAGTCCATATGATCTGTGCATAGCCATCTGTACATGTAAAAATATCATTTGTGCACTTGCCTAAGCAGCCCTGGTGAATGGAAAGTTTTGAGAAGCCTTTGATGAGTACAGTTTGTCATTTAGAGAAGCAGTATGCAAACAATACCCGAGTATTGCTGGCTGCTCTGCTTAGTGGGTATCCTGGCCTTTCCATTTTATGACCTATTATGAGTAATTCTCACGATGCTCCATCTCCCTATTAGATGTCACAGGTTGGTTTTTTTTTTTCATCCCAGAGCCATATTTTTGTTTTGTTTTGTAAGAGATTTTTGAGAGTACAGAGGGAGAGAGCAGGGGCAGAGGGAGAAGCACACTCCCCACTGAGCAGGAAGCCTGATGTGGGGCTCGATCCTAGGACCCTGGGATCATGACCCGAGCCGAAGGCAGATGCTTAACTGCCGAGCCACCCAGGCGCCCCCAGAGCCATATTTTAATACCCTGAAATGATGCTCTTCCTCAGGATTCTGTGTTTTTATTATCCATCATGACACCATAGCAGCATGCTTCCCAAAAGGCACTAAGGGACCTGATGACCATTACTAAGGAAGCAATTGGTTCATAGGAAATTAAACTGGACTATAACCACACATTGATTCCTCCACTACCCATGTTAATGATTTTCTTTGTGGAGAGTTTGCTGACCAGGTCATGGACTGACTTAGTTCTCTACTATGGGAAGGCTACAGAATTATTGCAATTATAATTACCCAGCTATAATATGTGACACCACTATATTTATCAGAAGGCACAAATCCAAGTCCTAAGCCCATGTCATACCATTAGGCATCTGTATAAAAAGGCTTTGGATGGTGTTATGAATCTTTAAAACCTGGAATGTGTCATCAAAAGGAAAATGAGGATTTAGTTTCCTTTCACTTCAATTCTGAAGCATTTGGATATTGGACATTTAGAATCCACAAACCAAAATCAAGATGGCCAACATTTGAAGTTGTCTGTTAGCTATTGTATTGTATTATATTATATTACATTATCTATTGTATTCACAGACATTGTCTATAAGGGGTATTTGGTGTGGAAAATGTTACCAATCATGGGGAAGGACTGGTCAATAAATGGAGCTGGGAGTTGTCTCCTAGCACTGTAATCTCAAGGACGCCCAATTCGAAATGGAATAGAAGGCTCGAGTTGTACCAATATCTTTATGAGACCACAGGGTCATCCTTAAGTGTTGAAGTGACACGCCCCACCAAAGTCCTCTCAATTTCCAAGGTGATATAAAAGGCAAGCTGCCTTGATTCTATAGCCTCTGGCACTTTTCCCTCCCCACAGGCTGCTGAGACCCCCAAATATTCAGATGTATTTCCACACTGACAAAGGAGATTTTGGAGAGCTATTTCCTCAAAAGCGTGTCCTTAACCTCTGTGTCCCTTTGTCTGGATTGTTGACTGGCTCAGTAATAAACAAGAGAGAACGTAACCCAAGCTAAGTAAGATCACCGTTCTTACCTATCCTATACCAGCAACGGTGGTCTGGCCTTGCTCAGCTTTCTACATGGAAACAAATTAGTTGTATACTTCCTGACACCATATCAAAATAAACTCCAGGGAGGTTAAATATCTAAATGTGAAATTT
>PISX010030822.1:0-18217 GCA_004024625.1 Mellivora capensis | reverse complement strand
GGGGGAGCCTGGTGGTGGGTATTGTGGAGGGCACGCATTGCATGGAGCACTGGGTGTGGTGTAAAACTATGAATTCTGTTACGCTGAAAAGAAATAAAAAAAAAATAAATTAATGCAAGTTTCTAAAATGAAAAAAAAATATTTAAGTTGTAAGTTATTCCTATTTAGAGTCCATGAGTTTTTAAAACTTCAGTCCAAAGAAATGTGTAGTTGATAACTACAACAAATTCCCCTCCAAAATACTTTACCAAGTACATGTCCACTAACTGAATAGGAGAATGCACATTTATCTCCCTGTTGTTTGCTTGTTTGTTTTAAGATTTTATTTATTTAACACAGAGAGAGTCACAAGTAGGCAGAGAGGCAGGCAGAGAGGGGTGAAGCAGGCTCCCCACTGAGCGGAGAGCCTGATGTGGGGCTCGATCATGAGATCATGACCTGAGCCAAAGGCAGAGGCTTAACTCACTGAGCCACTCAGACACCCTATCTCACATTTTTAATAACAAACCATATTGCTTCTTTGTTACTTTCTTAAGATAAAACTTTACATCTTATGGAGTTCTGCACTGATAGCTCCTGATAACTAGTAAGTTTGAACATGTTTCATCTATTTAATGTACTTAGTCATATCCAGCTCCTTACCCAGAACTTTCACAGCCCTGCTTTCTCCAGCCCCAATATTTAGAACCAATTCCAGCTCATGCCACTTCTCTTCTCATTCATCACACTGCAACTTGCTATCAACTTTCTAGCAGTTCCTAGATTGTAGCAAGCATTCTTTCTACCAGAAAGCAATTGTACTGTTCCCTAGGACCGTTTCTCAATTCCCACTGCCACAGCCCTAATTCTTTGAAAGCTATCCGTTTTGATCTCCCTCCAGCATATTATCTCTTACAGCACCCTGTTCACTTCCTTCACAGTAGAGTGCGGCACACTACTATTGTTCAGTTGTTCACTGCCTATGTATGTGGCTAGTCTCTGTTTCACACAATACTTTCTGGATTCTGCCATTTGCACAGGCAGCCATCTATCTGATTTATTTTTCTTCCTCTGCTGAAGAGAGATCCATACTACAGAACTCTTCCTGAATCACCTCTACATTGCTGCTTGAGACATGGTTACACATGGACTTCTCTTTAACGCTGCCGAACTTCCCTGAACTTTTCTAAAATTTCATGTGTTCATGCATTCAAGTATTTTTGTTTTGCTTAGAAAGTCCCCACCACAGCCCTGCTAATCCTTCATCAATTAGGCTCAGTTACTGTTTTATCTGTCTTTATCCTCTGCTTGCCGAACAGCCAGTAGCTAACACATTCTGATAGAGTCTAAGCAGTAACACCCTTGAAAGCAGGGACTTTATAGTTATTATACCACAAACTAACAGTGTGTGTTGCATAGTAAGTGATCAGTAATGGGGTACCTAATCAATTAGAAGCATTATGAAATCTTGATAGCACTAATTTTACTTATGATTACAGAAACTTCTTTGACAAATGTCACAAGCCTAAATAAGCCAGTAATATTAGGAATTCTAGGAACTTGATCAAGAGTCACCAGATGCTGTGCTAGACTGGAGGAATATACTTGATCAGAGCAATTATGTATACTGAAAAAGATATAATAATTACCCTGGTGTGTGATTAAGAACAACATCACATTCATCGAAGCAGGAAAGTAAGTCCAAATCCAAGCAGACATAGACAACGTAATTTTCTTAGATACACATTTAACCAGAAAATTGAATCATTTGTTTAGTGAGGATTCAAAATTAATATAAAAACCCTAAAGAAAACTAGCAGTTTTCTTTATATTATATATATATATACACATATATGTGTATAAGGATATACATATATTTCTTTATAAGTTTCTTTTATATATTTTTTCTTCTCTAAATTTAAATATTTAGTAAGAATATATGATGCTACTGGTAATCTATATTTACCATATATATATGAAGTGTTTATCATAAAGAAAATTTTAAGGCTGGAAAGTCATAAATTAGTTTCGGTTTACAGGTCATAAATAATTTCTTTATACCTTGATATATGTAGGTTACTAAAAACTCAAGTATAAAAGATAGCATAAAACTTTGGAATAAACATGAGTAATTGCCTCATGATAAATTAGGCTTATGACAGGACACGTAACACAAAAAGCATCCTGTCTAAATCCTTTCATTAAAACATATTACTTCTTAAAACAAACTGGAAAGATATTCTAACATAGTGAACTTAAGGAGATGACAAACTTTCATTTCCTTAGCTGAAAAGACTCCTGCTAGAAAAGCCACATATTAAACAGATACAACTTTGTTGAACTACACAAACCTCGTGGTGTAGGTGGCCAGCCTGAGCTGGTGGTCAGCCCATAATGAGAGTTATACTCCCATGAGTAGTACATTCTTCGCTTGCATTTTTGTCCTAACTATCTATTGGAAAGGCACTGTCACAGTCACTGCCACGATAAGAACAATGGGGTACAGAGGATGAAGCTTGTCAGTGACAGGTCCAGATTTCAAATTCAGGTAGTCTGGACCTGGAGTCCAAAATCTAATCACACAATACCTATGCTATGATAAGAAAAACAAAGGAAATTCAGAGTGACAAGGTCAGGGTATGTGCCAGTCAAGTCACAATGTTGAATATCATACCAAGAGTCCATTTATCTCATAGATGTAGATAGAATATAGGCATAAATAAAGATATAGATACAAACATAGATACAGATACACAGATTTCTAGTAACAAGAAACTTGGATTTGAGTTATTCCTAAATTTAGTCTTTGTTGTTTTTTTTTTTATTTTATTTGACAGATAGAGATCACAAGTCGGCAGAGAAGCAGTCAGAGAGAGAGAGAGGAGGAAGCAGGCTTCCTGGCGAGCAGAGAGCCCGATGCGGGGCTCGATCCCAGGATCCTGGGATCCTGACCTGAGCCGAAGGCAGAGGCTTTAACCCACTGAGCCACCCAGGCGCCCCTAGTCTTTGTTTTTTTTGTAATAATAAAGCAGGATGAAGACTAATGATCTGATCCAGAAGTGTTTTCCCAGCAAAAGAGAAGATCCCACAAAAAGGAAAAACAATAACATTAAAACAAAAATTATACCAACAATGAATATGTACATTCCATCAAACTTCACAAGCACCAAATACATCATACCAAAATGTCTGGAGAGTTTCAAACTACACGACAAATATAAATTTCTAGAACTCGATACACTTACTTTTAAATATTCAGTGAAATTAAAGCAAGAGATTTTTCTTTCATGCTTTTCCAACTTCCTCAGAAGCAATGAAACGTAATTATTCTGAACCTGTCTTTCAGTTAATTCTAACGTAGACTATGTCTTTACATTGTTGTTGAAACACTTTGTTTCTTCACTGAATTCTAGGAATGTAACCCTGACTTTCCATAGTTCACACCCTTATGTGACATTAAAAAAAAAATTGGACCCAATGAATTAAACATCCATATAATAAAAATAAAGACAACCAATTAATATATTCATTTGTCATGAGAAACATTTTGACTACCAAATTAGATGGATGCAAGAAGTTGATGATGTATAATAGAGTTGCCAGCTTTTAGTTTGGAGATTACAGTATTCTTTTCCCTATGAATTTAAGAAAACTCAGTTTAAATGGTAATGGTAATGCTGTGAAAATGGGACACTACTGAAATACAAAGCAAACCCAAGACCATTTAACTGCCTTGCCATTTCATTTTTTAAAACTTAGGTAAAAGGGTCCCTTATTAAAAGCTGTGGTTCGGGTAGCCTGGATGGCTCAGTCTCTAAGTGTCTGCCTTTGGTTTAGGTAATGATCCCAGGGTCCTAGGACTGAGCCCCACAATGGGCTCTCTGTCCAGGAGGAAGCCTGCTTCTCCCTCTTGACTCGGTCTGCTTTACTCCCTCTCTTACTGTGATTCCCTCTGTCAAATAAATAAATAAAAATCTTTAAAAAAAAAAAAAAAAAAGCAAGCTGTGGCTCAGTCAGTTCAGCATCAAACTTTTGATTTCAGCCCAGATCATGATCTGGGGGTTGTGAGATAGATCCCTGCACCTGGTTCCATGCTGGGCCATCAGATTTTCTCTATCCCCCTCTTCCCCTGCCCCTCCCCCCAACTTTCTCTCTCCCCCTCTCTATACATACATACATACATACATACATACATAAAAATTAGGCAAATATTCTCACATAAACAAAGATGTTTATGAGAATTGGAAAATTTTAGGAGATAATTTCAGGAGGCTTTTTGTTAATGTGAAAGTTAATTATAGAAAAAGACAAGATCTCATTAATTAACTAGCAATTTCATTCCCTAAATGAAAGCATAATTTCTTCTCTCAAAAGTATTTTGTAATCCAACATTTTTTTCAAACATTTAAATGTATTCATCTGTTTGTAAGATAAACTATGCAAGGTTATACAGGCTAAAAACTTAACAAGTAACAGAAAATCACCTTTATTTTTGCAATTTCAGAAACAGTTCAAAAGCTGTACATTATGTGATCAACACTAAGTAAATGACTCTAGTCATAGCTCTGTTCTATTTTGCTCTAAAATGTTTCTTTTTAAATGATCTAAGGAAACTTAAGGTAGAATTTGAAGTTTATCATTTTTTTGTGCTTAACTTTCTGATGGTAGTAACTTTGGATGTAAAAAATAAAATTAAAGGTGTATTAATTCACAGATAGCTTTAAAAACAGGGGAAGATGACAAAAAATACTTCAACTTTTAAGTTTGTGAACATAAATATTGTATCAGATGATATAATAATTGTTACATGTTTTGTTCACCCATTTTAGCTGAACTTGTCTTCTAGCATAATATGAATGTAATATAATAATATATAATAATATATATTATTATATATTATATATAATATATAGTAAATATTATATAATAATAGTATATAAAATAATAATAATAATATAAATATAGCATAATATAAATGTAAAATAACAATAGAGTCTTCCCCGGTTTTGGCAACCTGCCATGTAATTATCCTCTACTACTTTTGGCAACCTGCCATGTATTATATATATATATATATACACATATATAAAATATTATATAATAATGATATATAATATAAAATAATAATAATAATAATATAAGTATAGCATAATATAAATGTAAAATAACAATAGAGTCTTCACAGTTTTTGGCAACCTGCCATGTAATTATCCTCTACAACAAAAATTTAGAGAAATATCCTGAAGTCAAAAATCACATGCAAATAGGAAAGAAAGTGAGCACGTCTAGATGGTGGCTGCCCAGGCAACATGTATTAAATCCGACTTCCCTAGATTTTCCTTTGTAACAAGACAAAGAAAAGAGGAGACAAAGCTGGGGGCCAGTCAGATTGAGAAATGGAAACCAAGACAATCTGCATAGAGTTGGGTTCCCCCCAGAATTGATTCCAGCAACATATAAACTAGAAGAAGACCCTAGGGGGAGGAAGGTGAGGAAAATACGCCTGTTTGGACCATCATACTTGCAGGATGATAGTACCAGAGACTGTCCTCAGAATCTATCAACAGAAGCCAGCCTTCAAATGGGCACAAGCCTAGAATTTCTAAGATTTGTGTGTTGTTAAATTTCTCCCTTCCCTACTGCCAGCCAGAGGACTTAAACTGATCTTCCTCAGGTAAGTAGTTAATATGGAAACAAATGCAAATTATCCATCTAGGAATGACGTTCAATCCTGGCCTCATTCTAAACCTAGGAAATGCAGAAACACAAATCTCTCTCCGTCCCTCCCCTTCCGCTTATCTCATACAAACTGATATAAATCCATGGAAACAAGCCACTATGAGCCAGAATCAGTAGGGAAAAAAATTCATAACCAGAAGCAACAACCCAACAGATATGAGGGTTAGTAATTATGAGATATAAAGAACACTTAGACTCCCAAACAAAAAAGGGAAAATAATTAGAAGCTCAATGAATGTGTTAAACAATGACTAGATATAGAAGAATAGAAAATTAACCAACTCAAAAATTGTTTTGTTGGATGTCAGAGAAACAAGAAGAGATAAAATTTGAGAGAGGTTATGAAACATTAAAAAATACAATGAGATGTCTTGGGCATGTTTGACTTCTGAAAAGAGACAATATTTATACAGAGAAGAGCTGACACAGCATATCTCAATCATGCTATAAAACACAATAAATCCATACCTAGACACATCACTGCGAAATTTTGGAATATTGAAGATTAAGGGAAGCTCTAAATAGTAGCTTGGCAGAAATGACAACTGCAAAAATACCTCTCAAGAAAGAAGAAGACGACTTCACAAAAAAGCAGACGCCTCAGCTTTAAAATTAGAAGGTTCCTATTAGAGCAACAGTTCAGGTATGTTTGAAAAAATAAAGGAAAATCACGAGGATCTAAGATATAAGAACAACGCACATAAAATAAGTAAACACGAACACTGAGTGTGTGCTGTGCACATATGTGCACACATATACATAGAAACGCCAGAAAAATAGTGTTTTAGAGTTAAAAAAAGGAACCATGATTCTTAAAGGCTTTCAAGAATAAACAAAAATACTGTGAGGCTTAATTCATTGCCTAAAAGTGTGCAGCTTTTATATTCAGCATCAATCAGTAAGTCAGAAAGACAAGATTTCTAAATAGGTTTGCTGCCTCCCTGTACCAATCAGTTCAAATAAAGTTCACAGTATATCTTATTTTAGAAATAACCAAAATTCTCATAATTCCTTTTTTGTATGGAATAGACAGTAGTTTTGCAGTTAGTTTCCAAAATATGTAAAAGTTTGAATAGAGGATTAAATGATCTGGAAGATTTTTTGCATTTCAAATACTTGAATTTAGAAATTTACCACTTACTTATCCAAAATCCATGCTTAGTATCACGTAGGAATAATCATGTTAGGGCCCAAATAAGGTTTATGAGCTAACTGCAACACAGATGAAGCTTTAAAAATCTGAAAATTGATTTTTTTTTTAGATCTTTGATTTTATATTAACAACCACATTTTTAAACTAAGGTACCATAAGGTAAAACTCATTACATTTTAAAATAATTACAAAGAACATTAAATGTTATAAAATTCTGACATTTTAAAAATTAATAAGCACTAATTTAAAAACTGATTATAAATTTCTTTAAATAAGATTTTGGCATAAAATTTTAGCTCTTTTAAAAATAATCTTCTAGCATTATTTTAAGAGCCCATAATCATTTCATTCTGATGAAGCACAAAGAATAATTAATGCATGTTCAGCTGCACAAAAACTCAGAAAAAAATTGTTTTATATTCACAAAAACTACCAGCATCCCAAAATAATGTTATTTTAAAGAATTAAAACTCTGTTATAGTCCTGTCCTTTTCTCTAAAAATAAGTCTTACAAAGCAATTTGTAGGAATACCAGGAGTGGTGACTTCCACAGTATAGTATACTTACAAAATGCCTTAAAGACTTTGAAAGAATGAAAAGATTCTTCTAGTTATCAAGAGGTGTATGATCTATTGTGACCCAACAGAGTATCTATCAACCCTAAATTGCCGTACAGAATGGTTGTTCTGTAAGACTTCAGGAGAGCAGAAGTGGTGATGAGCACTGGGTGTCAGACACAACTAATGAATCCTTGAACACTACATGAAAACTAATGATGTGCTATATGTTGGCTAACTGAACATGATACAAAAAAATTAAAAATTAAAATAAAGTTAAAAAAGACTTTATTGAGGCATAATCAATATGTAAAAATGTGTACATACTAAGTATATACATCGTGATAGGTCTGAACACAGGCATACAACCACGGTATCATCACCACAGTTAAGGAGCTAAACATTCCCTTCAACACAAAATTTAATGGGGAAAAAAATAAGGAAGGCATGTTAAAAGACTTACTGAAGAAAGCATTCAATTCAAAATGGGTAAAGACACGTTTGACTTAAGTCTCCTTATTCACTATTCTGTGTTTTAGAGTTTCACGTTCAAAAAAGAGGACTGAATCTTAAAGCCGTTGTATTATAAGCCTGGGAGAATTAGTGTTGGGGGGGGCAGTTTACTGGGAGATGTTTTGCTTATTCTTTTTGATGAAAAAGACCCTAAAAAGAGTTTAAATTTCTGGATTTATTTTTTTTGTGACTGCATAACACAAAACTCGTAATATAGTTAGAACCATGGATCAGAAGGCAGAAGTCAAAAGTGTCTCTACCCAATTTAACATTGTATGGTTCTTGTTATCCTAAGTTTTTTAACATGCCATTATCTACTCTGTTTTATAGCTTAAACTCTTGTTATTTCTTTTCCATTATATTGTGTTTCTATATAGATGAAACCTTTGGGGAGATTAGTTAGCAATACTTCCTTTTTCTCGGACACTTGCCAAGATCTTCTAGGGCTTACCCTCTTTCTACTCACACAATATGCCTTTATGTCCCCAAGAGAGGATACACCTCAAACTGCTGCGTTTGTTTCCATACATTTTCCAAGTCTTTTTGTCTCTCCCATAGCCATTGCTGCAATCCTCCAGAAGTTAAGACCTGTTACCAATAATTCCTAATTCAGACTGGACTTTCCCCTTCCAAGGTAAGCCCTCGTTAATATGATCTATGAGTTTTTTTCTATGAGGACCTTGATGGAGTCTCTATTATTCTGTACTAAACTAAGTCTTTGAAAAGGTTTAAGTCAGTCTAGAAATTTACTTTCCTGTAATCTAGAAGTTAGATCTGGGTTTTTTAAAATAATAAATCATACATGAGTCTGTGTACTTTATTTTCATCATGACAGAGGTGAATAATATAAGGTACCCATCATTAAGAGAGCTAACTGCATTCACACGGTTAAGCTGATGAAAGATAACTGTAATGATTTTTTTCTTTTGCAATTAGCAACTAATAGGAGAAAAAAAGTTTAGTCAGCAATATAAAATGTAACTGAGTATCTGAAAAGTTTATGCAAATATATGAAAAAATAAATCTCTCAAATGCTATCACCGTTAACTCTTGGATAAACAAGGAAAAATAAATGTCCAATTGCAGCAAAATCTAACAATTTTTCTATTAAATATAGTCACTAAAAATGCTGATAAGATAAAACACTTAAAATATTAGTTGAAAAATCACTTAGATCACCTCACCCATATTTCTTATTTAAGTAGAAAGGTATTGATTAGTGTACCAGTACAATTTTTTCCTGAGAACTCATCATATTATTTTTTTGTTATTGCAACAACAACAAAAATATACTGAATATTTGGGAAGACAAACTAGAAAATTAGTATTCCACAAAACAGGAAGTACTTTATTAGAGAAAATATAACTGATAATCTTATGAAAAAGGAACTAATAATGCTTACTCATGATGACAAGGGTATAACAAGATCCAAGTAACTGAATAAGACAACGGGCAAACAAGAAATTATATTTGATTATATTTGATAAAAATAGCTATAAGAATTTACGTAATTTTAAAAATCGAAAACCGAATAGCCAAAGATCAGAAAACAACAACAACAAACTGAACTTTTAACATATTTGACTATTTAAAATAGTTAGATTCTGGGAAATGGACAAAGGGAATGAAACTGATTAGAGAGTATCCACTTAGAGGAGTGTTTGCCCTCTCTCCTTCTCTCTTTGTTCATCATTGCCACTGGGAGTCATAGATAAGTAAATGAATTGGAACTGAGGGAAAGAAGATTTCTGCTGGGAGAGGAAGCATAAGGAAGGTCACAGTTATCTTCTTGAGGCTATCAGTTATGAATAGTTAAATTTGCATGATGGCACAAGTCTAACTCACATGATCTCAAAGGAGCCTTTCAAGGTCTCTGATTCAATTACACGTGGGCCATTCCACGATGGAAGAATATAGGATTTAGAGAAAGGAACTGGAATTTGTGTCCCTACTGTACCTCTGACAGCTAAAATATTATGAACAAACCACTAGTCTCTCTGCTTTGTCATTCCTCAAAGATGCAGTTGACATAATCTTACCAATACCCCAGATTTCAATGAGTGTATTTTATATATATAGTATTTATTATATATTATTTATTTATGAATATTTATTTGTAAATATATATAATTTGTATTATTATATAAATTATATGAAATATAGTTTAAAAATGATAGGAACTATATTTGAGTATAATTATAAACAGATATGTGATTGAAATTACTATATTACTAGATATAATTCAGTGTATAATGCATCTATACAATACAACTTCATATGTGCCACATCTTCCCTTTGTTTAAAATGTTTCCTGGATAGTTTTTATAGACTATAATGTGTTGAAATGTATCTGTAGCAGCTCTGTACTTACAGTACTTACTTGAAACCTGTATTTTACCTATATGAACTATTTAGAATTTTCTTCACACTCAATTGAGTGAACAACTGAGAAATTTCCTTTGGTAATAGACTTAATTAATCAGAGAAGTCATATTTTAATATGCCATCCACAATTGATTTTGAGAGTTTATTCTGTTACATGGCAATTCTGATGATGAATGTATTATGTCGAAGGACATTACTTTTCTCCTCTAATTAAACTGCTACTTGATTCTTCAATTGTAATGCAGAAGAAATATAACATCAAGTTTGGCAAAAAGGAAGAAAATAAATGTGCAAAGAGAAGAAAGTAAATATTTTTATTAAGAGTGTTTCTAGTTTCAAAGGTAGCTTGTTAATGTTACTCAATGATGCTTCATATTCTATTTCTCCATTCATGTTACACAGGTTTAATATTTATAATTAATGTTGAATTCTCCTATATTTACTGTGATAATTCATAATGTGATCATGAATGTGCATTAGAATTACCCAAGAACAAAATAACAATAATAATGACCATAGTAATCAATAGTTCCCAAGAGCTATAATAAAAATTCTTCTTTTAAACTCCAATTTTGGCTCTCTAAATTATATTGAACATAAATAGTTAAAAATTAAACGACCACCACATTGTCTCCAGTTGGGTATCTGATACACCATTTCATTATAAGCCTCATTGTCTAATGGGAAAATAAATTTGTGTGATGATAATAAAAGAACATTAGTCTCATGGTAAGGTAATAACGAAAAACCATTCTGTGTTACTCACACCTAGGAAATGTACTTTCTAAACTAGGAAAACAAAAATACATTGAAGTTTCAGTGAGAACTATCAAGCAAGTGGCCAGCATTGTACCAAATATGGAGGGTGGGGGACAATCTTTGATACGTAATTAACAAAAGCTAATCAATGAACTCTTAAGAAAGTGAAAAAAAAAATCCTAGCTAGAAACAAGGAACTAAAAAGAGGGGACTTATTCAGAACTGATTCGTAAGTTTGAGCCAAGAATGAAATGTAGCATTGGAAAGAGGATCAAAAGAGTGTGTAAGAAAATAGGGTTGTTTTATATTAGAAGAAAGGCCCTTCTCTTGCATTTATGAGTTATCAAGGAGAAAAGAAAGTTTCATACACTTTAGAGTTTGTGGTGTACAATATGCTCAAAAGAAGTGAACAATGTGGTAAAATACATCTAGTTCTGTTTATAACATTTAAGCACATTATATCTAGCCTTAGAGGACACATCTAAATTATGTCAGTATTTCAGTGTCTAAAATGGTTCTTCTAAATTTTTATTCTATATCAGATAGTCACGCAGCAGAAACAGAACTCAATTCAGAAATATTCACATTGAAAACTGACATTTTTCATCCTTTGTGTGTATGTTCTGCTAAATGCTTTTATTGTTTATTTCATTTGATTCTTACAAATTGCCAACAACACAGCTTATTGAAATATTCCTTTTACCAGGGCGCCTGGGTGGCTCAGTGGGTTAAGCCTCTGCCTTCTGCTCAGGTCATGATCTCAGGGTCCTGGGATCCCACCCCACATCGGGTTCTCTGCTCAGCAGGGAACCTGCTTCCCCCTCTCTCTGCCTGCCTCTCTGCCTACTTGTGATCTCTCTTTCCACCAAATAAATAAGTAAAATCTTTAAAAATATATTCCTTTTACCAATGAAATAATTTAGGTTTGGAGAAAGAAAATGAATTGCCCCCAGTTCTCAATTTCAAAACTATTTGACTAATACCTAATTGGTGCCACGTGTGGCTCCAACCCAGAACAAGAATTGTTCCGCAGCACTGCTGTATGATCTTGGTCTTTGATTTCCAGGATCCCTAATAAAGTACAGACAAGAAGACATAATGGTATGGGCATGGGCATCCCACAGAAGTGAGCTCCTCATCTTAGGAACCACAAACAGACTGCTACCGTAGACGTACAAAAGGACCTTCCTCAGGTTTCTATAATCAGGAGGTGCATTGCTAAGTGGCTGTCACCCTCTATGCAAGACTTTCTTCAGACAGCCTGTGGAATGAATCTTCTCCTTGCAGCCCCATTTTTAATCCACCAGTGCATAGACTTAACATCTATCTTCCCCAGCCTATCTTCCTTCTATCTATTGCTCTACTTTTATTTTGCAGGAAATCACTCCCATGTAGCAGAAGTGACATTCCTGAGATGGAATTTCAAAAGGCTCACTGTCTGATCTCACCTCAAAATTATTTTTTTGAACTGAAAAACTATGTTTATTCATTTTCTAGACCCTTCTTCACTTCCAAAGTAGCTGTTGCCTCTGCTAAGCTTTTTAGTAGGAAAACAAAACAAAACAAAAACAAAACAGAAAAAGCATTAGTCTTCCAAGATATTATATATCTTTATGAAGACTAACTTACGCTCGGAAATGCTCCATGACATACAAAAATCCCAGAAAGGTTTACAGCACGAGAATTATTTCCCTTATTTTTTGCAATGATGTTGTACCAGACTATAGTGGATCCACTATTTTAAAACCATTCACTCTTATCTCATTTGAAAGTTACTATTTGTAGAAAACAACGGGTTCTAATAAAGCATCTTTTTTTTAACACTTATTTATTTATTTTAGGGAGAGCAGGAAAGACAGAGGGAGAGAGAGAATCTCAAGCAGACTCCCCACTCACTACAGAGCCTGACATGAGGCTTGATTTCATGACCTTAAGGTCACGACCAGAGCCAAAACCAAGAGAGGGATGCTTAACTGACTGTGCCACCCAGGCACCCCTAAAGCGTACATGTTTTTAATTGTTTTGTGAAAAACAATCAGATGAAATAAGAGTGGGTCACTTGACTATAATTAATTCCTTTCCAAATCATTTTTTCTGAATTTTCTAGATGTAGTGGCTTTCTAATACACCATGTACTGGTTTTCTAATTATTAAGTACCAGTGGGATTAAATACCATTTGGGATTAACACTCATGTCATGGCATTAAGCAATTTACTTTCCTTCCTATCAGCAAGCCCAGTTTATAAATTAAGTCATCAACCTCACTGTTGGTGGCCACAAGTCGAAATAATACCAAAAAAAGGCAAAGTCCCTGCACTGCAGGGGCAGTCAAGATACCAATATTTGTTGTGAATGTGTTTGATTATAGTAGGTCTGGTCTGCATGAACTGGGACTCTCAGAGTCAAAAATCAATTCGGTTCATTTGAAAAACTTTTCCAAAGATGGTTCCTACTACCCCTATTAACGTGCACTGCCTTTTAAAAGTATTTTTCTATTTGCTGTTTGAAGGACAATTTGCCATCTGCCTTGTCTAGATATGGTAACTAATTGCTAATGAATGTGGCAGACATCCATAGGACAGCTGACCATGCCTTGAAGTCTGAGTCTTTCGTGAAAGTTTCTTTTCCATATCTGTGACCGATTCTCGAGTCAGTGGTCACATGTTGCTTCTCCTGATAACTGAGAATACACAGAATTTTGCTTTGTGATTTGTGAAATAATTACAAAGATAAACATTCCTGGAAAAACATGCTTCTGAAGAAAGTTCAAAGCCTCAACTAAATGAGGGAGAAAATGTTAAATCTGTCCCAGAATTATTCACCTGCATGCCAAATGAGACTGTTAAAATCTTAAGAAGGCTTAGCTATCTCAATGTGGAACTTACTCATTATCCACAATTACAATCTTCCTTGTCGTCACCAGTAACTGGTATGCTAACAGTATATTGTGTTAAATTATGTTATTTTTGGTGTTTTTTTAAATAAAATTAATTAGAACTCAAGAATGCAAACGTGAGAGATTTCTCTCTGGTATGAGAGCAGCAGTGATATTCGGAGGAATATCACTCTCTCCTTGATTGCAGGAGAAAACTCTTCTTTATATATTGGAGATTGCATACATTAAATTCACTTGGATTATCAATCTGATTCCAAAATGTAAGTTTACTCAAATACCAGGTATTTTCCTAAAATGCAATTGCATTACTATATCACATTTTCAGTGTACCCTTTATTTCTGTTTCTAAATCCAAGAATAGAGAACATCGTCTATACACAGCAAGGATGACAGATTATTAGTTACACAATTTTCACTGGTATAGAAAGGGAGAAAAATAAAAGGCATTAAATTGACAAGATTGTGGATATCATCACATTTGATCTTTTGAAGCCCACTGACCTATTATTCATATGATATTACAAATGACTTAGTCCTACCAATTATTTACTTCCACAAATAATGTAATCTTCTTGAAGCTTTCCATGATACCTATTTATTTTCTGTGATCACTGGCACTTTACGCCTCTTTTAGATAAATTATTAAATTCTGGTTTGTTTTATGTTTGCATGTTTTATCTCCATTATAATAAGTTATAAACTTTACTTAATCTATTGATAGATCAAAAAATAGTTAATGATGTATTGTTTACCTTTTTCATTAAAATGAAATAAGCTAGAGTACTAAAACTGGGATCTTTCTCTTAAATTATCATGGGTTTATACACTCATTCTACTGATTCCAGTGGTTCTTTTAGACTATCCTGATTAATCTTTTTTAGTTTTCGATTAGAAAATTAGATACATTTATTAAAACAACTTCTTGACAAAAGAACCAGAAGAAACTGCTTAGTCAGACAGTGTTGCGAAACAATTTCTTTTGATTTAAAACAACTTGTATGTTGCGACTACTATATCCAAACCCTGAAGTTATAGGACAAACTTAACTGCATTTGCCACCGTTCACAGATTATCTTGCCCAAAGGAATAATAACAGCAACATGATCATACGTTTTCCAAAAAACACTAAGACCAACATTTTCAGAGCTCAAAAGACTCCAGTACATTTGTGTTTCTATTTCCAAAAAATAAAAAATAAATAAAAAAATAAGCTTTGGGGCGCCTGGGTGGCTCAGTGGGTTGAAACCTCTGCCTTTGGCTCGGGTCATGACATCAGGGTCCTGGGATCGAGCCCCGCATCGGGCTCTCTGCTCAGCGGGGAGCCTGCTTCCTCCTCTCTCTCTGCCTGCTTCTGTGCCTACTTGTGGTCTCTCTCTCTCTGTCAAATAAATAAATAAAATCTTTAAAAAAAATAAGCCTTGATAATAAATGACTGAAGTTTGTATTAATGAAAACTTTCTTGAGCTAAAACTTTATCCTCAGAATATAATTCAATTAAACTGTAAAAATACTAAGAGAATACGATGAGTTATTTTTAGGGGTTAATCTTTTACCAGAGGTTACAGGTGGAACTCCATTTAATACATACTCTCCACTACCAATACGGTTCCCTTAAAATAATATTATTTCATCAGAAATTACTCTCTTCTTGGCTTCCTAGTATGTAAAGAAAAGAATCTAAAGAAAAAAAGAATGGAAAAAGCTACCTAGATATTACACAAATAAATTAGGAAAAATAAAATTTTCGAAAATTTGCAGTATCAAGTATGTGTTATACAACTTAAATATAATATTTTGATTACATAATTATTTAAAATTATATAATTTTTTAAAAGATTTTATTTATTTATTTGACAGACAGAGAGATCACAAGTAGGCAGAGAGGGAAGCAGAGAGAGAGAGGAGGAAGCAGGCTCCCTGCTGAGCAGAGAACCCTAAACAGGGCTTGATCCCAGGACCCTGATATCCTGACCTGAGCCGAAGGCAGAGGCTTTAACCCACTGAGCCACTCGGGCACCCCTAAAATTATATAATTTTTTAAAAGTTTTTTTTAAATTTATTTCTTTGACAGGCTGAGATCACAAGTAGGCAGAGAGGCAGGCGGAGAGAGAGAGAGGTGGAAGTAGGCTCTCTGCTGAGCAGAGAGCCCGATGTGGGGCTCGATCCCAGGACCCTGGGGTCATGACTTGAGCTGAAGGCAGACACTTAACTTATTGAGCCCCCAGGCATCCCTCTACTGGGAATTTTTATTTATTTATTTTATTAAAGGTTTCTTTTAAGATTTTTTATTTATTTGACAGAGATTACAAATAGGCAGAGAGGCAGGCAGAGAGGAAGGGAAGGAGGCTCCCCGCTGAGCAGAGAGCCCAATGAGGGGCTCGATCCCAGGACCCCAGGATTATGACCTGAGCAGAAGGCAGAGCCTTTAACCCACTGAACCATCCAGGCGCCCCTATATAATTTTTAATAAGGGCTCGGGTCTTTGAGTCCAGTGATACTATGTTTTTCTGAAAATAACGCTCAACTATTAGTTTAAGGAAAATGAGCCATATCAGGATCTCAAATACATACTTTTGCCAACAATATCATTTTTTTTAAAGATTCTATCTATTTATTTGACAGGGAGAGAGACCACAAGTAGGCAGAGAGGCAAGCAGAGAGAGAGGGGGAAGCAGGCCCCCTACTGAGCAGAGAGCCCTCTCTGCTAGGGCTGCTAGGATTGAGCCTAGGACCTAGGCTCAATATTGAATAATTGTTCAATATTGGAAAGATCAGAGGCGCCTAGGACCTAGGCTCAATCTTAGGACCCTGAGATCACAACCTGAGCCAAAGGCAGAGGTCTCAACCCACTTAGTCACCCAAGTGCCCCAAGTATCATTATTACTTTATGAATCACAATTGCTTTCTGTTCACCTATTTATGTTTTTTCCTATAGTAACATTATTTTTCAGATTATAGAAAGAGTGATATGGGAAATTTCCAACTTTTGACATTTGTGGGCCCTGCTCCTGGGCTCCAGTGAAAGCAACACTTTAACATTTATCAAGGTCAAAAAGACTTCACAAAACCTCAAAACATAGACTATTTCTGCCCTGGGCACATACTATACAACTACTTTTTAAAAATAAATAAATAGGGGGGGAGGAGCAAGATGGCGGAGAAGTAGCAGCTGAGACGGCATCAGGTAGCAGGAGATCAGCTAGATAGCTTATCAAACCATTGCGAACACCTACAAATCCAACGGGAGATCTAAGAGAGGAAGAACAGCAATTCTGGAAACAGGAAATCGACCACTTTCTGAAAGGTAGGACCGGCGGAGAAGTGAATCGAAAGCGACGGGAGGATAGACCGCGGGGGAGGGGCCGGCTCCCGGCAAGCAGCGGAGCAGCGGAGCACTAAATCGGGACTTTTAGAAGTCTGCTCCACGGAGGGACATCGCTCCAGAGGCTAAACCGGGGTGAAGCCCACGCGGGGTCAGCGTGGCCCCAGGTCCCGCAGGGTCACAGAAGGGTGTCTGAGTGTCGCAGAGCTCGCAGGTATCGGAGCGGGAAGCCGGCTACAGAGACAGAGCCGAAGAGTGAGCTCTCAGCTCAGGGTTACCTTGAACCGGTCACAGGCTGGGTGAGGTCGGAGCGCGGCCAGAAGCGAGGGAATATGGAGTAGCCGGGGCTTTTCTCTGAGGAGTGGAGCCCCGAATCTCAGCTCTTCCGGGCCGGAGACTAGGAGGCCGCCATTTTCATTCCCGTCCTCCGGACTCTACGGAAAGCGCTCAGGGAACAAAAGCTCCCGAAAGTGAACCCGAGAGGATTACTTAGCCCGGCCCCTGGTAAGGGCGGTGCAGCTCTGCCTCGGGCAAAGACACTTGAGAATCACTACAACAGGCCCCTCCCCGAGAAGATCAAACGAAATCCAGCCAAGACCAAGTTCAGTTAACAAGGAGAGCAGCAGAACTCCAGAGGAGGAGAAAGCAAAGCCCGGAATTCATGGCTTTCTCCCCATGATTCTTTAGTCTTGCAGTTAATTCAATTTTTTCTGTAAAGGGCATTTTCCTAGGGTCTTTGCCACCCTTTTAGTATTTTATTTGCTCCTTCATAAAATCTTATCTGGAAAAAATGACAAGGCGGAAAAACTCACCACAAAAAAAAGAACAAGAGACAGTACCAAAGGCTAGGGACCTAATCAATACAGACATTGGGAATATGTCAGATCTAGAGTTCAGAATGACAATTCTCAA
>PISX010030821.1:0-18216 GCA_004024625.1 Mellivora capensis | reverse complement strand
GACGGGACTGGAAGAGATTATGCTGAGTGAAATAAGTCAAGCAGAGAGAGTCAACTATCATATGGTTTCACTTATTTGCGGAGCATAACAAATAACACGGAGGACATGGGGAGATGGAGAGGAGAAGGGAGTTGAGGGAAATTGGGGGGAAGATGAACCATGAGAGACTATGGACTCTGAAAAACAACCTGAGGGTTTTGAAGGGGCCGGGGGTGGGAGGTTGGGGGAGCCAGGTGGTGGGTATTGTGGAGGGCACGCATTGCATGGAGCACTGGGTGTGGTGTAAAACTATGAACTCTGTTATGCTGAAAAGAAATAAAAATATATATATATATTTTTTAAAAATTATATAATTTAAATAATTAAATAAATATATAAATATAAATATATAAATATTATATATTTATATAAATAATATATATTATATACATAATAAATATATATTATATATAAAAGCAAGAACATATATATTTTATATATAATAAAATATATATTATATATATATATATATATATGTATATAATAGCAAGAAAAGAAAAGAACCTCTGAAAAAGAACCCCAAGTATAAGATTTATATACTATCAGGACAAACACAAATTCACAGAAACATTGGCGGGAGAAAAAGATGAGAGAGTGGTTATAAATTCTCAGTGTGGGCGAGGAATGTTATTTTGATTCTTCCTGGATGTATCTTGATATCTTTGCTAAAGGACTCAACTTTCCTAAGATAAAGGGGGATTAAAAATTGGTTTACCTATAGGGGTAGCATTGATTGGGGAAAGGGGATTACCTTGAAGTTTGACTCTATATGAATTTTAAAAAATAAAAATATAAAAAAGGAATAAACTAAACTAAACTAAGCTAAAATTTAAAAAAAATTAAAAAATATAAAAGCAAAAGAAAAACACGGGTATATGTAACAAAAAGTTCACGTTAAAAGGTTATTATGAAATTTGATGTACTGGACATCTTACTGTGATGGTAAATAGGTTAAAAAATTGTCTATATATAAAAATGAATGAACCAGGATAGTGGGAACGAATCAAAAACAAAAGTTGTATCTATGAAGTAGTGGTGGTTGTCCTTTTGTTGTATTTTTTTTCTTTTTTTTTTCTCCCCTGGTTGGTTTTCTGGGGGAGGGGCCTGCATCGTGGATTTTCAGGCAATGTTCCCTGAGTTAAGTCCTCCCGCCCCCCTCAAGGTGGTGGGCTCTGAGGAAACCGGTTTTTCAGGCTTTTGTTCTCTGGAGGTTTTTATGTTTGTTCCTTTGTTTTCTCTCCCCTTGGCAGCTCTTGATGGTTTTTGGAGGTTTAGAGGAAAGCAAACTGCACCCAGACCTCTGTCTCAGAGAGAAGCCTCAGTCTGTTCCCCTCTGGGTTCTGCAGAGCACATAAGTTCCCCCTTGGCCGCTGGCAGAGCAAGTTCCAAGTCGCGGTCCCTGGGGACACAGGAACTCCTGCTTGTACCCAAAATCATGACAGCAGTGGCTGTCTGGGCAGCTCCAGACCGCTAGAGAGGTTCCAATCAGCGATTGCACACTGAGATTTTCCCGCTTGCCCGGGCTGGGAGTGCTTGGTGTTTCCAGGTCTGAGAGCACCGAGAGAGCCGGGCTGGTGCCTGCACGCACCTCTCTCAGGGGAGAGTGTGGGGCACGGGCGTCTCAGGCTCTGATAGCATGGCACAGCACTCGCGTGGAAGAGTGCAACAAGGCTGTGTTTCTGCTGGCTGGCGACTCTCCCAGCCCCTCACGGGACCCCAGGCATTCTCAGGTGCACTGGCGGCTCAGGGACCAAGACCTGGTTTCTCTGCTGTCCTCTCTCTGGCTCAGCGCCAGGGGAGGCTGTCCTGGGTACACACTCTCAGGCATGCTGGCGGCTCCGGGACCAAGACCTGGGTTCTCTGCCGCACTCTCTCTGGCTCAGTGCCAGGTTAGCTGTCCCGAGTCCGGGGACTTAGCCCCTGTCCCTTACCGCCCTGATTCCCTCAATTTCCCTCAGCAATCTTTTGCTCTTTTTGAGTGCTTTCAACCAGACTCCAAGTTAATGCTGGTCCCCAGTCGCAGGGCGCTCTCGTATTGGGGTATCACTTTCCAATGGGTCACCTCTGGTGGCTCCCTCCCCTTTTGTTTATCTTCTGATATTAGTCCGATGTTCCCACTCCGCTTTACCTGCCCACTGGCGTCTTCTGCCCCCGTAGAGATCCAGACGTGTATAAATCTGATCTCAGGCTGATTTCCTGGGTGATCAGAGTTCTTTGGTAGGTAATCAGCTCACTTTAGGGTACAGGTTGAAAAGGAGCCTCCTCCTACTTCCCCACCATCTTGTCTCAGACTCTTTTTTTTTTAAGATTTTATTTATTTATTTATTTGACAGACAGATCACAAGTAGGCAGAGAGGCAGGTAGAGAGAGGGGGAGAAGCAGGCTCCCTCCTGAGCAGAGAGCCCGACGTGGGACTTGATCCCAGGACCCTGAGATCATGACCTGAGCTGAAGGCAGAGGCTTAACCCACTGAGCCACCCAGGCACCCCCATAAAAGACTCTTAATCTCACCAAACAAACTGAGGGTTGCTGGGGGAAAGGGGGGTCGGAAGAAGAAGGTGGGGTTATGGACATTGGGGAGGGTATGTGCTATGCTGAGTGCTTTGAAGTGTGTAAAACTGGCGATTCACAGACCTGTACCCCTGGGGCTAATAATATATGTTTATAAAAAATTTAAAAATTTAAAAATAAATAAATTTAAAAAAAAGAAAACCAAGAAATAAAACCACAACTATATGGTGAACTAATCTTCAACAAAGGAATAATGACTATCCAATGGGAAAATGATGATCTCTTCAACAACTGGACAGCCACATGCAAAAGGATTAAACTGAGCCATTTTCTTAAATCATACACAAAAACAAACTCAAAATGGACTAAAGACCTAAATGGGAGATCTGAAACTATAAAAGTTCTTAAAGAGAACACAGACAGTAATTTCTCTGACCTGGGTTGATGCCATCTTTTTTCTAGTTATATCTCCTAAGGCAAGGGAAATAAAAGTAAAAATAAACATTTGGACTACATCAAAATAAAATTTCTGCACAGTGAAGAAAATAATTAACAAAACTAAAAGGCAAGTTATTGTATGAGAGAAGATATTTGCAAATGACATATCTGATAAAGGGTTAGTATCCGGGGGCACCTGGGTGGCTCAGTGGGTTAAAGCCTCTGCCTTTGGCTCAGGTCATGATCCCAGGGTCTTGGATAGAGCCCCGCATTGGGCTGTCTGCTCAGCAGAGAGCCTGCTTCCCCATATCTCTCTGCTTGACTCTCTGCCTACTTGTGATCTCTGTCAAACAAATAAATAATATCTTTTTTTAAAAAAGTGTTAGTACAGACATGTACCCCTGGGGATAAAAATATGTTTATAAAAAAAATAAAAATTATAAAAATTAAAAAAAAAAATAAAAAAGTGTTAGTATCCAAAATATATAAAGAACTGATACAACTCAACACCCAAAAAACAAATAATCCAATTTAAAAATGGGCAGAAGACATGAACAGACATTTCTTCAAGGAAGACATCCAGATGGCCAAAAGACATAAAAAGATGCTCAACATCACTCATCATCAGGGAAATGCAAGTCAAAACTATAATGAGGGGTTCCTTATGTGGCTCAGACAGTTGAGCATCTGACTTTTGGTTTTGGCTCAGGTCATGATCTCAGGGTTGCAAGATCAAGCCCTGCATCAGGCTGCATGCCCAGCAGGGAGTCTGCTCCATATTCTCTCTCCCCCTCTCCCTATACTCCCCCAAATAAATCTTAAATAAATCACCAAATAATCTTTTTAAAAAAACCTGCAGTGAGATATCACCTCACAGCTGTTGGAATGGCTAAAATAATAAAGACGAGGAATGACAAGTGTGGGTAAGAATGTGGAGAAAAAAGAACATTTATGAACTGTTGGTAGATATGCAAACTGGGGCAGCCACTCTGGCAAACAGTATGGAGGGTCCTCAAAAAGTTAAAAATAGAACTACCCTATGATCCAGTAATCTCACTACTGGGTATTTACCCAAAAAACCCCACAAAAGCACTAATTTGAAAGGATACATGCACCCTATGCTTATAGCAGCATTATTTACAATACTTAAACTATGGAATTAGCCCATGTGTCCATCAATATATGAAGATATGAGAGATATATATTATATATAATATTCCATGATATAGGGATATTATGCAACCATAAAAAGGAATAAATTTGGCCATTTACAATGATATGGATAGAGCTAGAGAATACAATGCTAAGCAAAATAAGTCAGCAGGAGAAAGACAAATACCATATGATCTCACTCATATGTATAATTTAAGAAACAGAACAAATAAACAATGAAAAAGAGAGAGGGAGAGAATCCAAGAAACAGACTCTTAACTATAGAAAACAAACCGATAGTTACCAGAGGGGAGGTAGGTGGGGGGATGGATGAAATAGGTGATGGGAATTAACGAGTGCACTTATCATGGTGGGCAAAAAAAAGAAAATAATAGAAAATTTTTAAAAATTTAAAGAAATTTCAAAAAGAAACTTACATTTTTTTCACTCATATGATAGCCCAGGATATTAGTTGGCATTCCTTTATGTTCTGCATATGACATATTTTTATTTATTTATTTATTTTTAAATTTTTTATTTTTTATTAACATATGATGTATTATTAGCCCCAGAGGTACAGGTCTGTGAATCGCCAGGTTTACACACTTCACAGCATTCACCATAGCACATACCTTCCCCAATGTCCTTAACCCAACCACCTTCTCCCTACCCCCTTCCTCCCAGCAACCCTCAGTTTGTTTTGTGAGATTAAGAGTCTTTTATGGTTTATCTCCCTCCCGATCCCATCTTCTTTCATTTATTCTTTTCCTACCCCCACAACCACCCACGTTGCCTCTCAACTTCCTCATATCAGGGAGATCATAGGATAGTTGTCTTTCTCCAGTTGACTTATTTCGCTCAGCATAATACCCTCTAGTTCCATTCACGTCATCGCAAATGGCAAGATTTCATTTCTTTTGATGGTTGCATACATAGTATTCCATCATATATATATATATATATATGATATATATATATATATCGCTTCTTCTCTATCCATTCATCTGTTGATGGACATCTAGGTTCTTTCCATAGTTTGGCTATTGTGGACATCGCTGCTATAAACATTCGGATGCACGTGCCCCTTCACTACATTTGTATCTTTAGGGTGAATACCCAGTAGTGTGATTGCTGGGTCATAGGTTAGCTCCATTTTTCAACTTTTGGAGGAACCTCCATGCTGTTTTCCAGAGTGTTTGCACCAGCTTGCATTCCCACCAACAGTGTAGGAGGGTTCCCCTTTCTCTGCATCCTCGCCAGCATCTATAATTTCCTGACTTGTTAATTTTAGCCATTCTGACTAGTGTGAGGTGGCATCTCATTGTGGTTTTGATTTGTATTTCCCTGATGCTGAGTGATGTGGAACATTTTTTCATGTGTCTGTTGGCCATCTGGATGTCTTCTTTGCAGAAATGTCAGTTCATGTCCTCTGCCCATTTCTTCATTGAATTATTTGTTCTTAGGTTGTTGAGTTTGATAAGCTCTTTATAGGTTTTGGATACTAGTCCTTTATCTGATATGTCGTTTGCAACTGTCTTCTTCCATTCTGTCAGTTGTCTTTTGGTTTTGTTAACTGTTTCCCTTGCTGTGCAAAAGCTTTTGATCTTGATGAAATCCCAATAGTTCATTTTTGCCCTTGCTTCCCTTGCCTTTGGTGATGTTCCTAGGAAGAAGTTGCTGCGGCTGAGGTTGAAGAGGTTGCTGCCTGTGTTCTCCTCAAGGATTTTGATGGATTCCAGTTTCACATTGAGGTCCTTCATCCATTTTGAGTCTATTTTTGTGCGTGGTGTAAGGAAATGGTCCAATTTCATTTTTATGCATGTGACTGTCCAATTTTCCCAATGCCATTTGTTGAAGAGGCTGTCTTTTTTCCACTGGACATTTTTTCCTGCTTTGTCAAAGATTAGTTGACCATAGAGTTGAGGGTCTATTTCTGGGCTCTCTACTCTGTTCCATTGATCTATGTGTCTGATTTGTGCCAGTACCATACTGTCTTGATGATGACAGCTTTGTAATAGTGCTTGAAGTCCGGAATTGTGATGCTACCAACTTTGGCTTTCTTTTTCAATATTCCTTTGGCTATTCGAGGTCTTTTCTGGTTCCATATAAATTTTAGGATTATTTGTTCCATTTCTTTAAAATAATGGGTGGGATTTTGATAGGGATTGCATTAAATATGTAGATTGCTTTAGGTAGCATAGACATTTTCACAATATTTGTTCTTCCAGTCCATGAGCATGGAACATTTTTCCATTTCTTTTTGTCTTCCTCAATTTCTTACATTACTACTTTATAGTTTTCTGAGTACAGATTCTTTGCCTCTTTGGTTAGGTTTATTCCTAGGTATGTTATGGTTTTGGGTGCAATTGTAAATGGGTTTGACTCCTTAATTTTTCTTTCTTCAGTCTTGTTGTTGGTGTAAAGAAATGCAACTGATTTTCTGTGCATTGATTTTATATCCTGGCACTTTACTGAATTCCTGTACAAGTTCTAGCAGTTTTGGAGTGGAGTTTTTCGGGTTTTCCACATACAGTACATATCATCTGCAAAGAGTGATAATTTGATTTCTTCTTTGCCAATTTGGATGTCTTTAATTTCTTTTTGTTTTCTCATTGCTGAGGCTAGGACTTCTAGTACTATGCTGAGTAACAGTGGTGATAACGGACATCCCTGCCGTGTTCCTGATCTTAGCAGAAAAGCTTTCAGTTTTTCTCAATTGAGAATAATATTTGCGGTGGGTTTTTCTTTTTTTTTTTAAAGATTTTATTTATTTATTTGTCAGAGAGAGAGAGAGAGAGAGAGCACAGGCAGACAGAGTGGCAGGCAGAGGCAGAGGGAGAAGCAGGCTCCCCGCTTAGCAAGGAGCCTGATGTGGGACTCGATCCCAGGACGCTGGGATCATGACCTGAGCTGAAGGCAGCTGCTTAACCAACTGAGCCACCCAGGCGTCCCTGCGGTGGGTTTTTCATAGATGGCTTGATGATATTGAGGTATGTGCCCTCTATCCCTACACTTTGAAGAGTTTGATCAGGAAGGAATGTTGTACTTTGTCAAATGCTTTTTCAGCATCTATTGAGAGTCCCGTGTGGTTCTTGTTCTTTCTTTTATTAATGTATTGTATCACATTGATTGATTTGTGAATGTTGAACCAACCTTGCAGCCTTGGAATAAATCCCACTTGGTCGTGGTGAATAATCCTTTTAATGTACTGTTGGATCCTATTCGCTAGTATTTTGGTGAGAATTTTCACAGCTGTGTTCATCAAGGATTTTGGTCTATAATTCTCCTTTTTGTTGGGGTCGTTGGTTTTGAGATCAAGGTAATGCTGGCCTCATAAAATGAGTTTGGAAGTTTTCCTTCCATTTCTATTTTTTGGAACAGTTTCAGGAGAATAGGAATTAATTCTTCTTTGAATGTTTGGTAGAATTCCCCTGGGAAGCCATCTGGCCCTGGGCTCTTGTTTGTTGGGAGATTATTGATGACTGCTTCAGTCTCCTTACTGGTTATGGGTCTGTTCCAGACTTCTGTTTCTTCCTGGTTCGGTCGTGGTAGTTTATATGTCTCTAGGAATGCATCCATTTCTTCCAGATTGTCAACTTTTTGTGTAGAGTTGCTCATAATATGTTTTTATAATTGTTTGTATTTCTTTGGTGTTGGTTGTAATCTCTCCTCTTTCATTCATGATTTTATTTATTTGGGTTCTTTCTCTTTTCTTTTTGATAAGTCTAGCCAGGGTTTTATCAATATTATTAATTCTTTCCAAGAACCAGCTCCTAGTTTCATTGACTTGTTCTATTGTTTGTTTGTTTTGGTTTTTTTGTTTTGTTTTGTTTTGATTTCATTGATTTCTGCTCTGATCTTTATTATTTCTCTTCTCCTGCTGGGTTTAGGCTTTCTTTGTTGTTTTTTCTCCAGCTCCTTTAGGTGTAGGGTTAGGTTGTGTATTTGAGACCTTTCTTGTTTCTTGAGAAAGGCTTGTATTGCTATATACTTTCCTCTCAGGACTGCCTTTTCTGTGTCCCACAGATTTTGAACTGTTTTCATTATCATTTGTTTCCATGAATTTTTTCAATTCTTCCTTAATTTCCTGGTTGACCCATTCATTCTTTAGAAGGATGCTATTTCCATTTTTGGGGGTTCTTTCCAAATTTCCTCTTGTGACTGAGTTCTAGCTTCAGAGCATTGTGGTCTGAAAATATGTAGGGAATGACCCCAATCTTTTGATACTGGTTGAGACCTGATTTATGACCCAGGATGTGATCTATTCTGGAGAATGTTCCATGTGCACTGGAGAAGAATGTGTATTCTGTTGCTTTGGGATGGAATGTTCTGAATATATCTGTGATGTCCATCTGGTCCAGTGTGTCATTTAAGGCCTTTATTTCCTTGTTGATCTTTTCCTTGGATGATCTGTCCATTTCAGTGAGGGGAGTGTTAATGTCCCCTACAATTATTGTATTATTATTTATGTGTTTCTTTGATTTTCTTATTAATTGGTTTATATAGTTGTCTGCTCCCATATTAGGGGCATAGATATTTAAGATTCTTAGATCTTCTTGTTGGACAGACCCTTTGAGTATGATATAGTATCCTTCCTCATCTCTTATTATGGTCTTTGGCTTAAAATCTAATTGATCAGATATAAGGTTTGCCACCCCAGCTTTCTTCCGTTGTCCATTAGCATGATAAATTGTTTTCCACCCCCTCAATTTAAATCTGAAGGTGTCTTTGGATCTAAAATGAATTTCTTGTAGGCAACATATTGATGGGTTTTCTTTTTTTATCCTTTCTGATACCCTGTGTCTTTTGATTGGGGCATTTAGCTCATTAACATTCAGGGTAACTATTGAGATATATGAATTTAGTGCCATTGTATTGCCTATAATGTGACTATTACTGTATATTGTCTCTGTTCCTTTCTGATCTACTACTTTTAGGCTCTCTCTTTGCTTAGAGGACCCCTTTCAATATTTCCTGTAGAGCTAGTTTGGTGTTTGCAAATTCTTTCAGTTTTTGTTTGTCCTGGAAGCTTTTTATCTCTCCTTCTATTTTCAATGATAGCCTAGCTGGATATAGTATTCTTGGCTGCATGTTTTTCTCATTTAGTGCTCTGAATATATCATGCCAGTTCTTTCTGGCCTACCAGGTCTCTGTGGATCAGTCTGCTTCCGATCTAATATTTTTAACATTGCATGTTACAGGCTTCTTTTCCCGGGCTGCTTTCAGGATTTTCTCTTTTTTGCTAAGACTTATAAATTTTACTATTAGGTGATGTGGTGTGGACCTATTCTTATTGATTTTGAGGGGGGTTCTCTGCACCTCCTGGATTTTGATGCTTGTTCCCTTTGCCATGTTAGGGAAATTCTCTACAATAATTCTTTCCAATATAACTTCTTCTCCCCTCTCTCTTTCTTCTTCTTCTGGATTCCCAATTATTCTTATGTTGTTTCATCTTATGGTGTCATTTATCTCTCGAATTTTCCCCTTGTGGTCCAGTAGCTGTTTGTCCCTCTTTTGCTCAGTTTCTTTATTCTCTGTCATTTGGTCTTCTATATCACTAATTCTTTCTTCTGCCTCATTTATCCTAGCAGTAAGAGCCTCCATTTTTGTTTGCACGTCATTAACAGCTTTTTTAAAATTTCAACTTGATTAGATTTTAGTTCTTCTATTTCTACAGAAAGGGCTTTTATTTCTCTAATATCTTTCATGCCTTTTTCAAGCCCAGATAGCACCTTGAGAATCATCATTCTGAACTCTTGATCTGACATATTACCAATATCCATACTGATTAGGTCCCTAGCCTTCGGTACTGCCTCTTGTTCTTTTTTTTGTGGTGAGTTTTTCTGCCTTGTTATTTTGTCCAGATAAGAATACATGAAGGAGTAAATAAAATACTAAAAGGGTGGTAGGGGGTGCCTGGATGGCTCAGTTGGTTGGGCAACTGCCTTCGGCTCAGGTCACGATCCTGGAGTCACAGGATCGAGTCCCACATCGGGTTTCCGGCTCCATGGGGAGTCTGCTTCTCCCTCTGACCTTCTCACCTCTCATGCTCTCTCTCACTTTCTTTCTCTCAAATAAATAAATAAAATCTTAAAAAAAAATAAAAAAATAAAAGGGTGGTAAAGACCCCAGGAAAATGTGCTTTAACCAAATCAGAAGAGACCCCAAATCATGGTGGGGAGAAAGGGGATAAAAAGAAGTTCAGAAAAAAAAAATTTTAAAGAAAAGAAATAAAGAAAAAATATAAAAAAGAAAAAATATATATATTAGACTAGTGACTAGAACAGGGTCACCCACTTAATTTTGGGGGTATTTTGGTCTCTTAGAAGAAACTACCTCCCAAAATTTTAAAGAATAAAAAACATATATAAGGGTAAACACAATGAAGGGATGGAATATGCCTATAAAGATGAAAAAAATTTTTTTTAATTTCTAAAAAAGGAGTTGATAAAGTAAGTTGGTTGGAAGAATAAAGAAAAAGAAAGTGGAGAGAATTTCCTCGGGCTGGAGAATAGAACAAGCCCACAGCTAGATTTAGGGTATATTTTGATCTATTAGAAGAAGTTGTACCCCAAATTTTTTAGAAGAAAAAACCTATCTGTATACAAAAAATAAAGTTAGATACAATGAAGGATAAAATATGACTATAATAATGAAGTTTCAAAAAATATTATTTTTTTATGAAAGGTATTGTTAAGATTAACTAGTTAAAAATATTAAAAGAAGAAAGGGTAAAAGTTAAAAAAATTCAGCAGAAGAGAAAAAAAAACAAAATTAAAAAATGAATTTACTGCAAGACTAAAGAATCATGGGGAGAAAGCCATGAATTCCATGCTTTGGTTTCTCCTCCTCTGGAATTCCGCTGTTCTTCTTGGTAAGTGAACTTGGTCTTTTTTTCTTTTTAAAGATTTTTTATTTATTGATTTGACAGACAGAGATCACAGATAGGCAGAGAGGCAGGCAGAGAGAGAGAGGAGGAAGCAGGCTCTCCACCGAGTAGAGAGCCTGATACGGGGCTCAATCCCAGGACCCTGAGATCATGACCTGAGCCAAAGGCAGAGGTTAACCTACTGAGC
Source organism: Mellivora capensis (assembly GCA_004024625.1). Lineage (NCBI taxonomy): Eukaryota > Metazoa > Chordata > Mammalia > Carnivora > Mustelidae > Mellivora > Mellivora capensis. The sequence continues at coordinate 7,000 of PISX010030821.1, read as the reverse complement.
CACCCAGGCGCCCCGTGAACTTGGTCTTGGCTGGATTTCTTGTTGATCTTCTGGGGGAGGGGCCTGTTGTAGTGATTCGCAAGTGTCTTTGCCCGAGACGGAATTGCAGCACTGTTACCAGGGGCCAGGCTAAGTAATCAGCTTGGGTTCGCTTTCGGGAGCTATTGTTCCTTGAATGCTTTCTGTAGAGTTCTGGAGGATGGGAGTGAACATGGCGACCTCCCAATCTCTGACCTGGAGGAGCCGAGAACTCAGGGCCCCACTCCTCAGTGTGCCCTCAGAGAAAAGCACTCAATCACTCCTAACTCTCTGGCCTCCAGCTGCACTCCAAGCTCACCCTGCCTATGAACAAGCTTCTCTCTCTCTCTGGCACACAGCTCTGCCTGGAGTCTCTGAACCCCGCAGATCCCTGAGCTCTTCCAGGGGGTGTCTCCCCGGATCTTGTGGGGACCCCACTCACAGAGCAGTGGCCTGCACCATGGACTATGGTTTAAGGTAACCCCGAGTTGAGAGCTCACTCCTTGGCTCTTTCTCTGTAGCTGGCTTCCCTGCTCTAATACCTGAGAGCTCTGCAACACTCAGACACCCCTGATCTTTCTCTGACCCCATGGGACCTGTGGCCAAGCTGACCCTGCATGGGCTTCACCCTGGTATAGCCTCTGGAGTGATGTCCCTCAGCGGAGCAGACTTTTTTTTTTTAAGATTTTATTTATTTATTTGACACAGAGAGATCACAAGCAGGTAGAGAGACAGGCAGAGAGAAAAGGGAAGCAGGCTCCCTGCTGAGCAGAGAGCCCAATGTGGGGCTCGATCCCAGGACCCTGAGACCATGACCCGAGCTGAAGGCAGAGGCTTAACCCACTGAGCCACTCAGGCGCCCCAGCAGAGCAGACTTTTAAAAGTCCTGATTTTGTGCTCTGTTGCTCTACTGCTTGCCGGGAGCCGGCCCCTCCCCCCGCAGTCTATCTTCCCATCGCTTTGGAGTCACTTCTCTGCTGGTCCTACCTTTCAGAAAGTGGTCAATTTTCTGTTTCTAGAATTGTTGCTCTTCTTCTCTTCGATCTCCTGTTGGATTTGTAGGTGTTCGCAATGGTTTGATAATCTATCTAGCTGATATCCTGCTACCTGATGTCTCTCACCCTGCTACTTCTCCGCCATCTTGACTCCTCCCCCAAGAGCCTAAAATCTCCACAGCACCCGCTCCCACTCCCGGCCTCTGGGCTCAGCAACTCCGAGCCCTGACTGCCAAGGGCATGGCGGCTCTGGCCTCTGTTTCTTGGTTTTCTACTTTATTCTATTGATCTATGTGTCTAATTTTATTCTAGTACCATTCTGTTTTAATTACTATGCCTTTGTAATGCAATTGAAGCCTGGAATTGTCATACCTCCAGTTTTGTTTTTCAATATTGCTTTGACTATTCAAGGTCTTTTGTGGTCCCATATAAATTTTAGGATTGTTTGTTGGTGTTCTGTGAAAAATGCTATTAGTATTTTGATATGGATTGCGCTAAGTGTGTAGATTGCTTTGGGTAGTATAGACATTTAACAATATTTGTTCCTCCAGTCCATGAGCGTGGAATGTCTTTCCATTTGTTTTTATTGTCTTCAATTTCTTTCATCAGTGTTTTATAGTTTACACAGTACAGTTCTTTCACCTCCTTGGTTAAGTTTATTCCTAGGTATTTTATTATTTTGATGTGATTGTAAATGGGATTGTTTTCTTAATTTGACTGTCTCCTGCTTCATTATTAGTGTATAGGAATGCAACAAATTTCTGTATGTTGATTTTGTATCCTGTGACTTCACTGAATTTGTTTATGAATTCTAGTAGTTTTTCAGTGGAATCTTTAAGATTTTCTTTATAGAGTATCACGACATTTGCAAATAGTAAAAGTTTCACTTCTTCCTTACCAATTTAGATGCTTTTTATATTTTATGTTGTTTAATTGCTGTGGCTAGGACTTCCAGTAATATGTTAAATAAAAGTGGTGAGATTGGACTTCCTTGTTTCTGATCTTAGGGGAAAAGCTCAGTTTTTTACCATTGGGTGTGATGATCACTGTGCATTTTTCATATAAGACCTTTATTATGTTGAGGTATGGTCCCCCAGATGCACTTTGCAGAGGGTTTTTTAAACCATTAATGGATGTTGTACTTTGTCAAATACTTTCTCTATATCTGTTGAAATGACCATGATTTTTATTTTCTCTCTTATTGATGTGATGTATCACGTTGATTGGTTTATGAATATTGAACTGCTCTTGCAACCCAGGAATAAATCCCACTTGACCATGGGAAGTGATTTTTTTTAATGTACTGTTGGATTCTGCATTTGGTTTGCTCATATTTTGTTGAGGAATTTGCATCTATATACATGAAAGATATTGACCTGTAATCCTTTTTTTTGGGGGGGCACCTTTTCTGGTTTTGATATCAGGGTGTTAATGCCCTCATAAAATGAATTTTGAAGTTTTCCTCCCTCTTCTGTCTTTGGAATAGTGTGAGAAGAATAAGTATTTTTTTTTTTTTAATGTTTGATAGAATTCCCCAGTGAAGCCATCTGGTCCCGGACTTTCTATTTGGGGGGATTTTTTGATTACTGATTCCATCTCATTGCTGGTCATTAGTCTGGTCAAATTTTCTATTTCTTTCTGCTTTAGTTTTTTTAGGTTATATGTTTCTAGGAATTTATCTGTTTCTTCGAAGTTGTCCAGTTTGTTGGCATATAGGTTTCTATAATATTCTGTTTCAATTGTTTGTATTTCTGTGGTGTTGGTTATCAATTCTCCTGTTTCATTAGTAATGTTGTTAATTTGAGTCCTCTTTCTTTTGTTTTTTAATGAGTCTGGCTAGAGGTTTACCATTTTTGTTGATGTTTTCAAAGAATCAGCTCCTGGTTTTAGTGATCTGTTTTATTGTTGTTGTTTTGTTTTTTGTTTTTGTTTTTGTTTTTTAGTTTCTGTATCATTTGTTTCTGCTCTAGTCATTATTACTTCCTTTCTTCAACTGGTTTGGGGTTTTGTTTGTTTTTTTTTCCAGCTCCTTTAGGTGTAAAGTTAGGCTGTTTATTTGGAATTTTTCTTGCTTTTTGATGTAACCCTGTATTGTTATAAACTTCCCTCTTAGAACCAGTTTTGCTGCATCCCAAAGATTTTAGACACTTTTGTTTTCATTTTCATTTATTGCTATGTATTTTTTTATTTTCTCTTTGATTTCTTGGTTCACCCATTCATTGTTAAGTAACATGTTATGTAACATCTGTGTATGTGTGCTTTTTCCAGATGTTGTTGTTGATTTCTAGATTCATAGCATTGTGGTCAGAAAAGATTCATGTCATGAATGACTTCAGTCTTCTTGAATTTGTTGAGACTTGTTCTATGGCCTAATATATGATATATTCTGGAGAATGTTCCTTGTATGCTTAAAAAGAATGTGTATTTTAGGGGCACCTGGGTATCTCAGTCAGTTAAGCAGCTGTCTTCGGCTCAGGTCATGATCCCAGGTCCTGGGATGGAGCTCCACATCAGACTCTCTGCTCAGCAGACAGTCTGCTTCTCTCTCTCATCTGCCTGCCACTCTATCTACTTGTGCTCTCTCTCTTTCTCTCTGACAAATAAATAAAATCTTAAAAAAAAAAGAATGTGTATTCTATTGTCTTAGGATGGAATATTCTGGATATATCTGTTAAGTCCATCTGGTACAGTGTCTCATTCAAAGCCATTGTTTCCATATTTTCTGATTGGATGACCTGTCCATCAATGTATACAGGGTGCTAATATCCCCTAAAATTATCATATTGTTATTAGTTATTTCCTTTACCTTTCTTATTATCTGTTTCATGTATTTGAGTGCTCCCATATTGGGTGCATAAACATTTACAATTATTATATGCTCTTGTTGAGTTGTCCCCTTTATTATTATGTAGTGTCCTTCTTTGTCTTTTTACAGTGTTTGTTTTAAAGTCTATTTTGTCCCATATAAGTGTTGCTACTCTGGCTTTCTTTTGATTTCTATTTGCATGATAAGTGTTTCTCCATCCCCTAATTTTCTTTTTTTTTAAGGTTTTATTGATTTATTTGACAGACAGAGATCACAAGTAGGCAGAGAGGCAGGCAGAGAGAGAGGAGGAAGCAGGCTCCCCACTGAGCAGAGACCCTGATGCGGGGCTCAATCCCAGGACCCTGAGATCATGACCTGAGCCGAAGGCAGAGGCCTTAACCCACTGAACCACCCAGGCGCCCCCATCCCCTCATTTTCAATGTGCAAGTGTCTTTGGCCTGAAATTATTCTCTTGTAAATAGCATATTGATCGGTGAAAAAGAAGTTTCTTAAAATATGTGTAATGTAATAATTTGGGGAAGGAATATATATAAACAAACACATTTTGTACAATAGCATTCTTTCCTCTGAAGATGAGTGTGACATTGGAGTAGTTAGTTATCCTTTGTGAGCGTGAGCTTGCTCATCCGTACAATGTACATATTGATATTTACCTGAGAGAGCTTTTATGAGAAATGAGCAAACGTTTAGAGAGCACCTGATTCATAATAGTTCAACAAATATATGTATGGTCTTCACTGTGTTATTTCACAAATGAGTTTTCTAAATAATGAACATGTTATAGCTGTCCTTCAAATAGGGAAGAAGGAAAAGAAATGAATACATACTTATATGATGGGTTAATTTTGATATTTCTTTGTAGGATGAATTACCTGAAGATGGTGGAAATGAAGAAGCAAATCATTACCCATTTTGATGTTTTTTGTTCTTTTCACCTTTCATTTTGACACTAGAATACCCATCTTCCTTTAAGCCATAGAAAGGAGAAAGTAGTGAATAATAGAATATCAAAATGTATCTGCTGTACTGCAAACTGAAATTAGGAGACCAGGGTCCCAAATACCAGATTGGTCCTTGTCCAAGTACCATGGTAGTCCTTTCCCCTGTGCTGGCCTCAGTATAAACCCAAAGGTTAGGTAGAGGGACTTTGGACTCAAAGTTTCTTGTCAAGCTGGGAAATTTAATAACTAATTTTATTATATTTAATGAATATTGATTCATATGTGAAACCATATGTAATGAATATATATTATAGATGCATGCATAGAGTTTGAAATAGGAAGAAATACACAAACATAGTACACTTAAAAAAAACATATAATGTATTATTTGCTCTAGGTGTACAGGTCTGTGAATCATCAGGCTTATATATTTCACAGCACTCACCATAGCACATACCCTCCCCAGTGTCCATAATAGAGCCACCCTATCCCTCCCCCCCACCCCCCAGCAACCCTCTGTTTGTTTCCTGAGATTAAGAGTCTCCTATGATTTGTCTCCCTCCTGATACCATCTTGTTTCATTTTTTACCTCTCTACCTCTCAAATTTCTCATATCAGAGAGATCATATGATAATTGTCTTTCTCTGATTGACTTATTTTGCTTAGCATAATACCCTCTAGTTCCTTCCATGTTGTTTTAAATGATAAGATTTCATTTCTTTTGATGGCTGCATAGTATTCCATTGTATAATATACCACATCTTCTTTATCCATTCATCTGTTAATGGACATCTAGGTTCTTTCCATGGTTTGGCTATTGTGGACATAGGTGTTATAAACATTCAGATGCAAGTGCCCCTTTGGATCAATACATTTGTATCTTTAGGGTAAATACCCAGTAGTGCAATAGCTAGGTCATAGGGTAGCTCTATTGTCAGCTTTTTGAGGAACTTCAATATTGTTTTCCTGAGTGGCTATACCAGCTTGTATTCCCACCAACAGTGTAGGAGGGTTCCCCTTTCTCCACATCCTCACCAGCATCTGTCATTTCCTGACTTGTTAATTTTAGCCATTCTGACTGGTGTAAGGTGGTATCTCACTGTGGTTTTGATTTGTATTTCCCTGATGTCAAGTGACGTTGAGCACTTCTCATGTGTCTGTTAGCCATTTGGATGCCTTCTTTGCAGAAATGTCTATTCGTGTCTTCTACCCATTTCTTGATTGGATTATTTGTTCTTTGGGTGTTGAGTTTGATAAGTTCTTTATAGATTTTGGATACTTGATCTTTATCTGTTACATCATTTGCAAATATCTTCTCCTATTCTGTCAGTTGTCTTTTGGTTTTGTTGACTGTTTCCTTTGCTGTGCAAAAGCTTTTGATCTTGATGAAATCCCAATAGTTCATTTTTGCCCTTGCTCCCCTTGCCTTTTGGTGATATTTCTAGGAAAAAGTTGCTGAAGCTGAGGCTGAAGAGGTTGCTGCCTGTGTTCTCCTCAAGGATTTTGATGGATTCCTGTTTCACATTGAGTTCTTTCATCCATTTTGAGTCCATTTTTGTATGTGGTGTAAGGAAATGGTCCAGTCTCATTCTTCTGCATGTAGCTGTCCAATTTTTACACATCATTTGTTGAAGAGACTTTTTTCCATCGGACATTCTTTCCTGCTTTGTCAAAGATTAGTTGACCATAGAGTTGAGGGTCCATTTCTGGGCTCTCTATTCTGTTCCATTGATCTATGTGTCTGTTTTTGTGCCAGTACCATACTGTCTTGATGATGACAGCTTTGTAATAGAGCTTGAAGTGTTGAATTGTGATGCCACCCACTTTGGTTTTCTTTTTCAACATTCCTCTGGCTATGTGTGGTCTTTTCTGGTTTCATATAAATTTTAGGTTTATTTGTTCCATTTCTTTAAAAAAAAATGGATGGTATTTTGATAGGAATGGCAGTCAATGTGTAGATTGCTTTAGGGAGCATAGAAATTTTCACAATATTTTTTCTTCCAATCCATGAGCATGGAACTTTTTTCCATTTCTTTGTGTCTTCCTCAATTTCTTTCATGAGTACTTTATAGTTTTCTGAGTATAGATTTTTAGCCTCTTTGGTTAGGTTTATTCCTAGGTATCTTACAGTTTTGGGTGCAATTGTAAATGGGATTGACTCCTTAATTTCTCTTTCTTCTGTCTTGTTGTTGGTGTAGAGAAATGCAACTGATTTCTGT
>PISX010030820.1:0-18219 GCA_004024625.1 Mellivora capensis | reverse complement strand
CTACTTGTGATCTCTGTCTGTCAAGGAAATAAATAAAATCTTTAAAAAAAAAACCAAAAAAAAAAAGATTTTATTTATTTATGTGACAGAGAGAGATCACAAGTAGGCAGAGAGGCAGGCAAAGAGAGAAGAGGAAGCAGGCTCCCTGCTGAGCAGAGAGCCCGATGAGGGGCTCGATCCCAGGACCCCGGGATCATGACCTGAGCCGAAGGCAGAGGCTTAACCCACTGAGACACCCAGGTGCCTCTTAAAATTATCTTTAGCGGGATGCCCGGGTGGCTCAGTTGGTTAAGCGGCTGCCTTTGGCTCAGGTCATGATCCCAGCGTCCTGGGATCAAGTCCCACATCAGGCTCCTTGCTCGGCGGGGAGCCTGCTTCTCCCTCTGCCTCTGCCTGCCACTCTGCCTGTGCTCGTGCTATCTCTCCCTCTCTCTGACAAATAAATAAATTTTTTAAAAAAATTATCTTTAGCATATTCTCCACATCTCTAAATTTTGGATTTTTGCTGTTCTGAAACATAAATGTTTATATCAATTTTCTATATTCATCTCTTACAAATATCCTTTTAAAACCTGAACTAAGGGGGCACCTGGGTGGCTCAGTGGGTTAAAGCCTCTGCCTTTGGCTCAGGTCATGTTCCCAGGGTTCTGGGATAGAGCCCCACATCAGGCTCTCTGCTTGGCAGAGAGCCTGCTTCGTCCTCTCTTTCTCTCTGCCTACCTCTCTGCCTACTTGTGATCTCTGTCAAATAAATAATGAAAAATCTTTAAAAAAAAAAAAAAAACAACCTGAACTAAGATTATTCCAAGTGGAGTCAAAGTAGTTTTAGTTGCTTTTGCCTTTTTTAAAAACTCATTACTAAAATCTCTAATTGTATAATTTCACAATTATTTTTGAGTGTTCCTCAACAGGGGTCATAAGCTCATGACTGTATTTTTTGTTCACTTTTTAAAAGTTTTCTTCCTACCATCTAGGCTATGTTAAGTATGAAACTATTTCTAGAGTTCTCCATCCTAGCTATAACAAACTCCATAATGATAGAGTCACTCTGTCTCCAAAGGTTTCTTTCATTCCTATCCACCGAGCAATTCTTCCTCATAGGCTATAAATAGATCCAGAGCAGTAGTATCCTTCATTGTATACTTTACCTCCCCCCAAGTTATTTTTAACCAAACAAATGACAATTTTTGATAAAAAATTAAAATGCTGTAAATACAAAAAGTTTTAAAATATATCTGAAATCTCACCATCCAAAGAAAAGCATTGCTAATAATTTGGTGTATACCCTTCAAGACTTTTTCTCAAACACATACATATTTCCCCCTTACATTCTAAAAGAGAAAATGTCAACAAGTAAAGAATGTGTCAAACACCCACTACTATGTTTCAAACAAATTAGGTTGGCCATGAAGTCAGCTGAGATACCTTCACTTTTGTTAAATGTTTTCCTACCCAAAAAACATCTACATTTACTCCAACTTATAGATCTTATGGTCATGCTCTACCCATCTATATTTACCATCAATGCAAGCATCTTAACAAAATTAGAACTCCTGTCAGAAACTCATTAATCTTGCTAATTATGAGTTGCTTAGTTAATATAATTAGATATATCAATTTTAACTAGCTAAAGGGAATAGTATCCAATACGAAAAATTAATTATCAAAGAATAAACATAAAAAGCTATAAACATTCTTAAGAAATCATAAGAAAATAGGTGGGGAAGCTTAGTTATACCTTTTAGAACATGACTCAAATTCCAGAAGGCATAAAGAAAAAAAAAGTTATTTGATCAAGTACAAAAACACAAACTTCTATATAGAAAAAGATTCCACAGAAGTTTCAAAAGATGGTGCCTGGGCAGTGCAGCCAACGGTTAAGCATCCCACTCTTGGTTTTGGCTCAGGTCGTGATCTCAGGGTTGTGAGATCAAGCCCCAGGTTCTGTGCTCAGTACAGAGTCTGATTAAGACCTCTCCCTCGGGGCGCCTGGGTGGCTCAGTCAGTTGAGAGTCTGCCTTTGGATCGGGTCATGATCCCAGGCTCCTGGAATTGCGCCCAACATCAGGCTCCCAGCTCCCTCTGCTTGTGCTCTATCATATAAACAAATAAAATCTTAAAAAACAAAAACAAAAACAAAACTTTCTCCCTCTTCCTCTGCCCAGGTGTGTGCACTCTCAAATAAATATTTAAAAAAATACAGTTTCAAAAAATAATATATAGACTAAGAGAAGCCATTTGCAACACATAACAGGCAAGAGACTAATATCCATTATCCATAAAGATTTCCTACAAATCAATAACAAAGATACATACAAAAATACAAAAGAATATAAATAAGCATTCATAGAAGAAATACAAATCACCAACAAGCAAATGAGAAGATGCTAAACCCATACATTCAAATTGAACAGATACATTTTGCTCATCAGATTGGCAAAAACTGAGGTTGAAAATATCCCTGTTACCAACAACCAAAACGAAAAGGCAAAACCTAGTGAATGGGAGAAGATATTTGTCATATATGTCAGTAAAGGGTTAATATCCAAATTATGTAAAGAACTCATACAACTTAACACCAAAAAAAGACACAAGCCAATTAAAAAATGGGCAGAGGAACTGAATAGACATTTTTCCAAAGAAGACATAAATATGGCTGACAGACAGATGAAAAGATGCTTAACATCACCAGAAATACAAATCAAAAACACAATGAGATACCCCCTCATACTTGTCAGAATGGTTAAAAGGCAAAAAAAAAATCACAAGTGTTGACAAGGATACTGGAGAAAAAGGAACCCTCAAACACTGTTAGTGGGAATGTAAACTAGTACAGCAACTATAGAAAACAGTATAGAACTTCCTCAAAAAAGTAAAAATAGTATTACCATATTACCCAGCAATTCCACTTTTGGGTATTTATCCCCCAGAAATAAAAACACTAATTTGAAAAGATATATGCATCCCTATGATCACTGCAGAATTACTTACAATAGCCAAAAAATGGAAGCAACCTAAGTGTCCATAGATAGATGAATAAAGTTATGCATGCATGCGTGCATGCATGTATGTGTATACATACAATGGAATATTATTCAGTCATAAAAATTAATAAATCTTGTCATTTGCAACACGGACAGACCCAGAGGATACGACGCTAGGTGAAATAAGTCAGAGAAAGAAAATATCAGATGATTTCACATACATGTGAAACAAACAGAAAAGAGACTCATAAATACAGAGAACTGGAGGTTGCCAGAGGGAGGGGGTGGGACAATGGGCGAAATAGGTGAAGGAGATTAAGAGGCATAAACTTCCAGTTATAAAATAAATCCTAAGGATATAAAGTAAAGCCTAGGAGATGTAGTCAATGATATTGTAATATGTAGTGACAAATGGTAACTAGACTTACATGTAGTAAGCATTTTGTAAGATACATAAAGGGAAAATCACTATGTTATACACCTGAAACTAATATAATATTGGTCAACTATACTACTTGTTTTTTTTAAGATTTTATTTATTTATTTGGCAGACAGAGATCACAAGTAGGCAGAGGCAGGCAGAGAGAGGAGGAAGCAGGCTCCCTGCTGAGCAGAGAGCCCGATGTGGGGCTCAATCCCAGGACCCTGGGATCATGACCTGAGCTGAAAGCAGAGGCTTTAACCCACTGAGCCACCCAGGCACCCCTCAACTACACTACTTTAAAAAGAGAAAAAAGAAAATACCCAGTATTAACAGCATGGGGAAATCATTTCCCTCATATACTGTTAGATGTAGTACAAACGGATATAAACTTTCTGAGGGGTAATTTGAAGAATTAAATGAGATTTTTTACTGTGTGTGCCATATATTCCAACAATCTTAATTCCATGAATTTATTCTACAATATATACAGATGTGCACAAAGATATATGTTTTAAAATGGCCACTGCATGGATATGTAATGCACAGCATGGGGAATATAGTCAGTAATATTGTATTGACTTTGTGTGGGGGCAGAGGATAAGCAGACTTACTATGGTGATCATGAATGAATGCAGAGAAAAATCATAAAGTCATTTTGCAATATATAAACACACCAAATCAACATATTTTACACCATAAACTTATACAATATTGTATCAGTTATATCTCAATAAAGCTGGTGGGAAAATTAACAAAAACACAAAATGTCCAGGACCAATGTAAGGTAAGTCATAAAATTCTACAGGGGGCTATAAAAAGAACTTTAATAATTTAAGAATGCACCTCATCTTTGCATGGAGAAGAAGAAAATATGAAAGGACATATATCTCGGGCTCCTGGGTGGCTCAGTGGGTTAAAGCCTCTGCCTTCAGCTTGGGTCATGATCCCAGGGTCCTGGGATGGAGCCCCACATCGGGCTCACCGCTCAGCAGGGAGCCTGCCTCCTCCTCTGTCTCTGCCTGCCTCTCTGCCTGTCAAATAAATAAATAAAAATCTTTTTTTTTTTAAGATTTTATTTATTTTGACTCTCTGCCTACTTGTGATCTCTCTCTCTCTCTGTGTCAAAATAAATAAAATAGCTACAGAATACACATTCTTCTCTAGTGCACATGGAACATTCTCTAGAACAGATCACATCCTGGGTTGCAAATCAGTTCTCTATCAGTACCAACAGACTGGGATCATTCCCTGCATATTTTCAGATCACAGTGCTTTGAAACTAGAACTCAATCACAGGAGGAAGGTTGGGAAGAACTCAAATACATGGAGGCTAAAGAGCATCCTACTAAAGAATGAATGGGTCAACCAGGAAATTAAAGAAGAATTTTAAAAATCCATGGAAACAAACAAAAATGAAAACACAACTATTCAAAATCTTTGGGATGAAGCAAAGACAGTCCTAAGAGGGAAGTATATAGTACTACAAGCGTTTCTCAAGAAATAAGAAAGGTCTCAAATATACAACCTACCCCTACACCTAAAAGAGTTGGAGAAAGAACAGCAAATATAGCCTAAACACAGCCAGAGAAGAGAAATAAAAAAAGATTAGAGGAGAAATCAATGAAAGGGAAACCAAAAGAACAGTAGAACAGATCAACGAAACTAGAAGTTGGTTCATTGAAAGAATTAGTAAGATTGATAAACCCCTGGCCAGACTTATCAAAAAAGAAAAGAGAAAGGACCCAAATAAAGAAAATAATGAATGAAAGAAGAGAGATCACAACCAACACTGAAGAGATAAAAATAAGTATAAGAACATATTATAAGCAACTATATGCCAACATATTAGACAATCTGGAAGAAATGGATGCATTCCTAGAGACGTATAAACTACCAAAACTGAACCAGGAAGAAATAGAAAACCTGAACAGACCCATAACCAGTAAGGAAATTGAAGAAGTCATCAAAAATCTCCCAACAAACAAGAGCCAGGACCAGATGGGCTTCCCAGGGGAATGCTATCAAACATTTAAAGAAGAATTAATACCTATTCTGAAGCTGTTTCAAAAACCTGACATGGAAGGAAAACTTCCAAACTCATTTTATGAGGCCAGCATTACCTTGATGCCAAAACCAGATAAACACCCCATCAAAAAGGAGAATTACATAAGACCAATATCTCTGATGAACATATGGATGCAAAAATTCTCACCAAAATACTAGCCAGCGGGATCCAACAGTATGGTAAAAGGATTAATTCACCATAACCAAGTGGGATTTATTCCTGGGCTTCAAGGTTGGTTCAACATCTGCAAATCAATCAATGTGATACAATACATTAATAAAAGAAAGGACAAGAATCATATGATCTTCTTAATAGATGCAGAAAAAGCATTTGACAAAGTACAGATTCCTTTCTTGATCAAAACTCTTCACAGTGTAGGGATAGAAGGAACATACCTCAATATCATCAAAGCCAGCTATGAAAAACCCACAGCGGATATCATTCTTAAATGGGGAAAAACTGAGAGCTTTTCCCCAAGATAAGGAACACAGCAGGGCTGTCCATTATCACCACTGCTATTCAGAACAGCACTAGAAGTCCTAGCCTCAGCAATCAGAAATAAAGAAAAAAATAAAAAGAAATAAAAGGCATCCAAACTGGCAAAGAAGAAGTCAAACTCTCACTCTTTGCAGATGATATAATACTTTATGTGGAAAACCCAAAAGACTCCACTCCAAAACTGCTAGAACTCATAGTTCAGTAAAGTGTCACAACATAAAATCAACAGCACAGAAATCAATTGTATTTCTATACACCAACAACAAGACAGAAAAAAGATAAATTAAGGAGTCTATCCCATTTACAGTTGCACCCAAAACTATAAGATACCTAGAAATAAATCTAACCAAAGAGGCAAAAATCTGTACTCAGAAAATTATAGAATATTCATGAAAGAAATGGAAAAATGTTCCATGCTCATGGATTGGAAGAACAAATATCATGAAAATGTTTATGCTACCTAGAGCAACCTACACATTTAATGCAATCTCTATCAAAATACCATCAACTTTTTTCAAAGAAATGGAACAAATACTCCTAAAATTTATATGGAACCAAAAAAGACCTGAATATCCAGAGGAATATTGAAAAAGAAAACCAAAGCTGGCAGCATCACAATTCCAGACTTCAAGCTCTATTACAAAGCTATAATCATCAAGACAGGATAGGACTGGCACAAAAACAGACACATAGATCAAAGGAACAGAAAAAAGCACCCAGAAATGGACCCTCAACTTTATGGTCAACTAATCTTCAACAAAGCAGGAAAGCATATCCAATGGAAAAAAGACAGTCTCTTCAACAAATGGTGTTGGGAAAATTGGACAGCCACATACAAAAGAATGAAACTGGACCATTTCCTTACACCATACAAAAATAGACTCAAAATGGCTAAAAGACCTCAATGTGAGACAGGAATCCATCAAAATCCTTGAGGAGAACACAGGCAGCAACCTCTTCAACTTCAGCCACACATTGCCAAAGGCAAGAGAAGCAAGGGCAAAAATGAACTACTGGAACTTCATCAAGATCAAAAGCTTTTGCATAGCAAAGGAAACAGCCAACAAAACCAAAAGACAACTGACAGAATGAGAAGATTATTTGCAAATGACATGTCAGATAAAGAGCTAGTACACAAAATCTATAAAGAACTTATCAAACTTGGGGCGCCTGGGTGGCTCAGTGGGTTAAAGCCTCTGCCTTCAGCTCAGGTCGTGATCCCAGGATCCTGGAATCGAGCTCTGCACTGGGCTCTCTGCTCAGCGGGGGGCCTGCTTCCCCCTCTCTCTGCCTGCCTCTCTGCCTACTTGTGATCTGTCAAATAAATAAAATCTTTAAAAAAAAAAGAACTTATCAAACTCAACACCCAAAGAACAAATAATCCAATCAAGAAAATGGGCAGAAGACATGAACAGACATTTCTGCAAAGAAGACATCCAAATGGCAAACAGACACATGAAAAAGTGCTCCACATCACTTGGCATCAGGGAAATACAAATCAAAACCACAGTGAGATACCACCTCACACCAGTCAGAATGGCTAAAATTAACAAGTCAGGAAATGATAAATTTTAGCAAGGATATGGAGAAAAGGGAGCCCTCCTACACTGTTGGTGGGAATGCAAGCTGGTGCAGCCACTTTGAATAACAGTATGGAGGTTCCTCAGAAAGTTAAAAATAGAACTATCCTACGACCCAGGAATCACACTACTGGGTATTTACCCTAAAGATACAAATGTAGTGTTCCTAAGGGGCACATGCCCCCGAATGTTTATAGCAGCAATGTCCACAAGAGTCAAACTAAGGAATGATGGCCTAGATGTCCATCAGCAGATAAATGGATAAAGATGTGGTACATATATAAAATGGAAGAGTATGCAGCCATCAGAAAACTGAAATCTTTTTTTTTTTTTTTAATTTGACAGACAGAGATCACAAGTAGGCAGAGAGGCAGGGAGAGAAAGTAGGAAGTAGCTCCCCACGGAGCAGAGAGCCCGATGTGGGACTTGATCCCAGGACCCTGGGATCATGACCTGAGCTGAAAGCAGAGGCTTTAACCCACTGAGCCACCCAGGCGCCCCAGAAAACTGAAATCTTGACATTTGCAACAATGTGGATGGAACCAGAGGCTATTATTCTAAGCAAAATAACTCAATCAGAGAAAGATAATTATCATATGATCTCACTGATATGAGGAATTTGAGAAACAAGACAGAGTATCATAAGGGAAGGTAGGGAAAAATGAAACCAGAGAGGGAGACAAACCATAAGAGACTCAATCTCAAGAAACAAACTGAGGGTTGCTGGAAGGGAGGACAGTGGGAGGGATGGGGTGGCTGGGTGATGGACATTGAGGAGGGTATGTGCTATGAATTGTTTAAGACTGATGAATCACAGACCTGTACCCTTGAACCAAATAATACATTATATGTTAAAGAAATACAGATCTTTTCCCATGTAAAATTAGTAACCCTTCCTTTAAGAGTTCCAGAGATAATTCAATCTTCATACTGCTTTTCTATTTACTAGATATAAATTTACAGTGAAAAAATAAAAATAAGAGCCATGTAGGGGCGCCTGGATGGCTCTAATTACACATCTGCCTTCAGCTCAGGTCATGATCTCAAGGTCCTGGGATTGAGTCCACGCTGGGCTCCCTGCTCAGTATGGAGTGTGCTTCTCCCTCTCCCCACCCAGCTCATGTTTTCTCTCTCTCTCAAATAAATAAAATCTTTTTTAAAAGGGGGGGCATGTAATCAAGCATATCCATGATCTTCTTATTCAAGATTCCTGTAGCCCAGGCGCCTGGGTGGCTCAGTTGGTTGAGCAACTGCGTTCGGCTCAGGTCATGATCCCAGACTTCTAGGATCGAGTCCCACATCGGGCTCCCAGTTCCTTGGGGAGTCTGCTTCTCCCTCTGACCTTCTCTCTCATGCTCTCTCTCACTCATTCTCCCTCAAATAAATAAATAAAATCTTAAAAAAAAAAAAAAAAGATTCCTGTAGCCTACCTCATCTTTTTAGAAGCCTTTATTCTAAGAAACCTCTCTTTAGAAGCCTTTATTCTCTTCTTTATTTTCCATTCTGGATTTCACTCTAATTTAGGTCTCCTCTTCTTTTGAGCTGCCCCTATTATAAAAGAGGCTGGTAGTATTCAATGGAACCTTTTAAACAAAGTTAGTGTTTCTTAAAACACAAATTAACATGTTAAAATATATATGTATAAAATATATATTTTAGGGGCACCTGGGTGGCACATTGTTTAAGCCTCTGCCTTTGGCTCAGGTCATGGTCTCGGGGTCCTGGGATCAAGCCCTGCATCGGGCTTTCTGCTCAGCGGGGAGCCTGCTTCCCCTTCTCTTTCTGCCTGCCTCTCTGCCTGCTTGTGGTATCTCTCTCTCTCTCTCAAATAAATAAATAAAATCTTTTAAAATATTTTAATAAAATAAAATATATATTTTATATATGTAAAATATATAAATATATGTATATGTAAATATACATAAATATCTATGTATATATGTGTAAATATATATAAATATATGTAAAATAAAAATGTGTATGTGTAATAATATAAATATATGTAAAATATATGTAAATGTACATAAAATATATAAATAAAATATATAGCACACATAACTTAGATATTTTTACCAGTTGGTTAAATTACCCTCAGCATTTATTGAAACAAGGCAATTAATGACACCTACAATGACTTATTTATGTAATTAAAAATAAGAAAATCACACAGATCAAGAGCAAATATTTTACTCATGTATACCACAGAAACATCAATAAAAATCCACTTTTTGTAGAGAAAAAAATTTTTTTTAAGATTTTATTTATTTATTTGACAGAGACCACAAGTAGGCAGAGAGGCAAGCAGAGAGAGAGAGAGAGAGAGAGGGAAGCAGGCTCCCTGCTGAGCAGAGAGCCCAATGTGGGGCTCGATCCCAGGACCCTGGGATCATGACCTGAGCCGAAGGCAGAGGCTTTAACCCACTGAGTCACCCAGGCGCCCCGAGAAAAATTTTATAGTAACCTTTATCAGAAAGAATATATATTAAACATCTTATATATATGAAGTTTAAATCATCACTATGCAAATTTATCTAGCTTTTTCATTTCATAAAAATGTTAAGTGTTCCAATAGCTTCCAAAAATCAAAATTACTGGGCTTTCACTTGGGCCAATCAGTGCTGAAAGTAAGTATTCTCACACACTTTTTTTAAACTATAAATGATCATCTCCTGTAATCACAAACACCAAAAGGATATGCTAAAAGAATCTTCTGACACCCAACTATTTTAAGTAAAGAAACGTCAACATTACTACATTTAACCAGTAAAAGCAAAAATAGTATTAAGGCCATTTATAAAAGATAATGTTTAGATGTAGGCTGAATTTGGTTAAAATTTTTACTCGGAAAAATTTGTCATCTTATTTCTGTAAAATGCTCGTGATAATGACCAAGATAAAATCAAATTAATTGCTAGTTTAAAAAATAACATTATTGTTAAAGTGGTTGAGTGCTGACTATGAAGCTACACCATATGGATTCATATCTTAGCCACTTACCAGTTGTGTGAACTTGAACAAGTTTCTTACCCAGTACCTTAGTTTTCTTACCTGTAATGAATGTGTGGTTGACAACAGTGCCTAGTTCATTTGGTTGTTGTGAGAATTAAGTGAATTAATATATGCAAAATACCTGGACCAGTGCTCTACAAGCATATTTAGGTATTTTTTAATCTTTATTACTATTGTAAATACAGCTGAAGTGGGGTGCATGGGTGGCTCAATCGGTTAAACGTCTGCATTCGGCTCAGGATCCCAGCGTCCTGGGATTGAGCCCCGAGTTGGGCTCCCTGCTCAATGGGAAACCTGCTTCTCCCTCTCCCATTCCTCCTGCTTGTGTTCCCTCTCTCTCTCTCTGTCAAATAAATAAAACCTTAAAAAAAAAACCAACCAGCTTAAGTACTAGAAATAAAAGAACTATCTGGATGAAAATCTATATTGAACTTGCTTCCTACAACTTATCCTAGCCTTCATCAACTTCAACAGTGCATATGCCAGGATAACCCACATTCTATCAACAATTGCATATATTTTAAAAATCACAAACATTCACTGACAAGTAAATCTAAAACATAATGTGTTGTTAAAGAAAAAATATATATATCATTAAATTCTATCTAAACCAAACTATTTCTCACAATAAATCTATTAGTCCCAAACTATATTATATAAAGTCATGCCCTTAAAAACTTCTATGCATTATAGCAACACAAGAATGTGCAGATTAGAACATCCAATGCATCTTTAAGATTCTTAGTCTTTAGTTATAAAACCACGATGCTTTACTTCAAATGTATTCATAAAACATGGCCACTAATATTCAAAATTATATACATCTAAATATGCTTAAAACTGACAGCTCCTGGGGCGCCTGGGTGGCTCAGTGGGTTAAAGCCTCTGCTTTCAGCTCAGGTCGTGATCCCAGGGTCCTGGGATCGAGCCCCACATCGGGCTCTCTGCTCCGCGAAGAGCCTGCTTCCTCCTCTCTCCCTGCCTGCCTCTCTTGCCTACTTGTGATCTCTGTCAAATAAATAAATAAAATCTTTAAAAAAAAAAACAAAACTGACAGCTCCAAAACACAGAACACTGATCTTCACTAACATAAAAAAACTGCATTGAAAGTATCTTCCTGTTCACTTTTTTTCTTCTTATATTTTATGCCCTACTTTGTATGAAATGGTTTTTGTTTTTTTTTAAAGATTTTATTTATTTATTTGACAGAGAGATCACAAGTAGGCAGAGAGGCAGGCAGAGAGAGAGGAGGAAGCAGGCTCCCCAGTGAGCAGAGAGCCCGATACAGGGCTCGATCCCAGGACGCTGGAATCATGACCTGAGCCAAAGGCAGAGGCTTTAACCCACTGAGCCACCCAGGCGCCCCTGTATGAAATGTTTATTATTTTTATTATTAGGCACATTTGCACTATCATATAACCTCAACTTTATTTATTTTTTAAGTAGGCTCCACACCCAACATGGGACTTGAAATCATGACCCCGAGATCAAGAGTCGCATACTCTATCAAAAGAGCCAGCCAGGCGCCCCTCATGTAACCTCAATTTTCATTTGGATTCTTACGTTCTCCCTGACGCAGTGGGCTCTCAAATTTTGATGTGCATCATAATTACCTAGAGTTTTTATTCAAAACAGGATTCCTGGAACCCAAAGAAATTCTCCTTCAGTTGTATGGGCAGGAGCACAAGAACCTGCATTTTTAACAAAACATTCCAGATGATTCTGAAGCAGGTAATTCATGTCCAACACTGTAAGAAACACTGCTCTAATGGTTTCATTTATGATATGGATGCCATGCTTTAATTCACTAAATATTAGTTCAATGCCTTATATGTACAAAGCTTAGTGCTGTGATCAAACATGAATCCTGCTTTAAGGAAGGTACATACAGTTTAACAGAGGAGATAAAACATGCATATAAATGACATATAAAAAGGAAGGAATTATTGAATGTCTCCTAAAAAGAGACAGATAAAATACTGGGGAGTTCAGGGAAGGGAAGAATTACTCCCAGCTGACCTCTGGTAAATTCTAGTTGTAAATAACATTGAATTTGATATGAGTGTTGAAGGCTATGTCTTTAGATCCGAAAGACAGAAATTAATAATTCTCTCACTGAATGATAAGTGTGTCTAATAATAAACATCACTCTTTCTGACTCAGAAAAACCATTCCCTACTTCCTAAATTTTATATTTCTAATCTGGGTTACAGTCTTGTGTTGGCCTGTATATCCATCCAGCACCTTGATGTGCTTGTATCTCTCTAAACATGTCTCTGAAAGGATCTGTTTTAGTACTTTTAGTATTTATTTGTCCTCTGAAAGATAAGTTCACAAATAGATACTGATATAGAGAAACATACTTATCCTTTCATAAATCTTTAGGAAGAAAATAGGACTTAAGCATAGCTGAAATGAGAACATTTTAGGCAGTCTTCAGTTCTAAAATCTCCACACATGTGGTCATCAGGTAGCATGATGAGAGGAAATGATCAGGAAAAAAAAAAAAAAAGAGAGAGAAAGAAAGAAAAAAAGAGAAAGAGATTTTACAATTTAGAAGCCATTATTCTAGAAGCCAAACAAAACAAATTACAGGGCAGAAGAGAGAGTATTAGGCTCTTCTATTTCCTGATTATGGGGCATTTTGTTTAATATTCATGGCATTTCTATTTACTTTTCAAAATTCCAGTATCTTTCCAGAGACACGGTGAATACAGAGTATACAATGCCCAATATTAACTGAATAAATGACTGAGTAATTGACTTTCAGGTTATTTCTCTGGTCTTTCTTGAGGTTTACCCTTCCCTATTCAGAGAAATAAGAGTCAGCCAGACAAGTCCCAAATGGGCTATGCTTTCTCATCTCAATGTCTTTGTACATGGTAGTCTCTCTGTTGGAATGCTTTTCAGCTCCCTCCTCCTTTTGGCTAATTCCTATTTAGTCTTCTAATCTCTAAAAATGTAAACATCCCTCTTCCACAATCTAATGTCCTACATTGGCACATCTGCCTCAGTGTTCCCATAAAATGTTCCCTCCACATCACTGTGTCTTAAGTCTTATCAGTATACAGAGGCAGCAAGATAACAAGCTTTGGAAGTTCAAATTCTGATTCTACCACTTACCATGTGACCCTGGGGGAGTTACCTAAACATTAATTTTCTGATTTAAAAATAGAAAATAATATAATAGCATATAATAATAATATAATAAATAATAAATAAATATAATAAAATAATAGCATATAATGTGCTTCGTATATCACCTCATACATAACAGAATTAACAATTTTTATGATACATTGTACTGTACTGTAATTTCTCTGTCTTTTCCTCTAAACCACATACTTCTTGAGGAAAGGAACATATATTTTATTTCTGCATAAGCAGCATTTAACACAGTACTTAGCGTATGGTAGGTACTTAATTTTTTTTGATGACTAAATAAATATTACTCCCAATATAGTAAAATTAATTTGCCACTTGGAATCCTTTTTGTAATGAGGTGGTGGAAAACAAGTGATAAGTAAAGAAAATAAACTCCATTGGGGTGCCTGGGTGGCTCAGTGGGTTAAAGCCTCTGCCTTCAGCTCAGGTCATGATCCCAGGGTCCTGGGATCGAGCCCCACATCGGGCTCTCTCCTCAGCAAGGAGCCTGCTTCCCCCTCTCTCTCTGCCTGATGCTCTGCCTACTTGTGATCTCTGTCTATCAAATAAATGAATAAAATCTTAAAAAAAATAAGAAAATAAGAAAATAAACTCCATTAATATCAATTTCAAAAAAGGATACTGTCTTTAATCATATTGTTTTTAGGATTTACTGTTACTTATACATATTTAAAAATACTAAGTGTTTCAATATCTTGCTTGAATATTGCTGGTCATATATGCCTCAGGAATTGAACACCCATAATTTTTGGTATATACTGACCATAAAATTACCAAGTCACACATAAGGCTATCTTTATTTAGATAATGACTTAAGAAAAGTTATAATAAATCACTTTTTAAAACCAAGGAAATTCTTAACCTAGCAAAGCTTAATTAAAATTTCCCTTTATAATCCTTAGGGAAATGAGAAGAAACTCAGTTTCATGGTTTGGTAATTTTAACCTATGTAAGACTATAAAGATATACTATTTAATGTAATATTTAATGGGCTTTTTCATTTAATGTTTAACTAGTTGGTGAATAAGAGTATAAGGGCTCTTTCTGAGAAAAATGCTTTTATATTTGATCTCTAAAATATTTTAACTTCAATACATTTTTATAGAATCATACTAGAAGCTGATATCATTTGTCCTATTTCCACCTCCTTTCCTTGATAGTCAAAGATAGTTTTACTTTTTAGCATTATATGTTGAATATAAACTGATATTTTAATATATAACGTGGTGTTCTGATTCTGAAGGACAAGCTTTACTTTGAGCCATTTTTAATGCATTATGCAAAAGAATAATGATTTTACAAGGATAATGATTCCAAAACTATGTTACTGCATATGGACCCATGGAATTGCAATCCACGACACTTTTAGAATACAAGTGATCACTATTTTCTGTTAATTTATAATCTGCTACTTACTAATAACATGTACTTCACTGTCTTCTGGAAGATCACATACCGAATATATGATGTTAATACAGACTGCAACCTAAGCAAAAGTATTTCTCTTTTTAATTTAAAAAATAGTTTTAAGATTTCTTTCCAAAAGAAATACAATATTGAGGGACTCCTGGGTGGCTCAGTTGGTTGGGCGGCTGCCTTCGGCTCGGGTCATGATCCCGGCGTCCTGGGATCGGGTCCCACGTCGGGCTCTCTGCTCAGGGGGGAGCCTGCTTCCCCCTCTCTCTCTGCCTACCTCTCTGCCTGCTTGTGATCTCTCTCTCTGTCAAATAAATAAATAAATAATCTTAAAAAAAAAAGAAATACAATATTGAGTGGATGAGTACTATATTAGGCATTGAAACTGTATAAACCTATACAGTTTTTTAAACCTATATAAATAGGTGCCCTTGGCTACTTCAATAATTCATACTGAAATTAAAAGATCTAAAAAGATCGGAGGACTTATCAAGTACAAAATGGGAAAAAATATCTCTAGGCACCTTAGTGAGTGAATAGTAGTATGTCTGCCATTGTTACGAACTATACACTGTTATATTTTTAATAAGCAGCACTAATTTTCATTCTTTTCTTTCATTAGAAGCAAGAGTTCAGGAAAATTCAAATGCGAAAAAGTTTTTTTAAAGATTTTATTTCATTTGACAGAGCACACTCGAAGGGGGAGCAGCAGGCAGAGGGAAAGGGAGTAGCAGACTTCCACTGAGCAGGGAGTTCAATGTGGGACTCAACCCCAGGACCCTGGAATCATGACCTGACCCAAAGGCAGACACTTAACCGACTGAGCCACCCAAGCACCCTAAATGCAAAAATTTAGACTGCCCTTTATTTATAGGTAAAACCTAAGTTAAGATGGACTTTTTAGGCAGAAGATGAGATAAAAATCCAACTACCCTCTCTCTCTCTCAAAAGGGAGGTTATAGTTAGCCAGGAAAAGTGGATGTTCTATGAATTACATATAGCACCTACAAAGGCAGACAGGCGAGAAATCACATGATATCTTTAGAGAAATGCAGTGAATTCAATTGTGCTAGAAAATCCAGTGAGGCTAGACTAGAGGATAGAGACTAACAGTTGGGAGGCTACTAAAGTAATCAAGACAAGAAGTGATAATAGCCTCAACTAGGGGGCACCTGGATGGCTCAGTAGGTTAAGGCATCAGATTCTTGATTTCAGCTCAGGTCATGATCTCGGGGTGTGAGGTTGAGCCTGCTTGAGGCTCTGCACTGAGCATGTAGCCTGCTTAAGATTCTCTCTTTCCCTCTCCCTCTGCCCCCTGCCCAGCCAGAGAGAGAGACAGAGCCTGAACTAAGCAACAACAGTTCAAATTCAAGCAACTGAATTGAACTGAATCTTCACTGAGATTCTTCCCCATAGAAATGTTTGTAACATAGCTTGAAAATCACAAAATAAACTTCAAAGCTTTAACCTCTCAAGTCTGCCTAATTTATGTCCTAGTAACAACCCTAATAGTGGAAACTTGAGAAAGTTCTTTAAACTTCCTCCACCTTGGCTTCCACATCTGCAAAATAGGTTAGTAATAGAACCTAATATTAAATAAAACAGTTCTTGGACAAGCTCTGAATAAATGTAGTAGCAACAACAGAAATAGGAGCAGCTTATAACTACTACTAGTTCCACGATTATTTCAGGTGCAGACAGTGTTGATTCTCTGCAGGTCTACGTTGTTAACTAAGTCTTATAGAAAGATATTTATATTTATGAATCCAAGATTAGATAATATCCTGGCAAAGAGCATTTAAATGCAAATTCATATTTATCTGTTTAAAAGACTGAAAATTGTTTCTAAATGCACAGTGAACTTTCCATGACCTTGAAAAGTTGAAGATATTTTTATTCTTCTAACGGCATATACAAAGATTGTGAATATGACAAACCCAAGTAATAGATGAGACTGTATTTATAAGCTGCTTTAAACCAAGGCTCTATGAACTGATAAATATTCACAATAGCCAGAAATCAAATCTCAAAACTTCGGAGGTCATTTCTACTGCAAAATCAGTGATAGCCTGATTTAATGACTGTCACCTCTCATATTTATGTAATAACTTGCTAGGTTCAATAAGAATATGTTCACAGGGACTCCTGGATGGCTCAGTTGGTTAGGCGGCTGCCTTCGGCTCAGGTCATGATCCCAGCATCCTGGGATCGAGTCCCACATCGGGCTCCTTGCTCGGCAGGGAGCCTGCTTCTCCCTCTGCCTCTGCCTGTGCTCGCTCGCTCTCTCTCCCTCTCTCTGACAAATAAATAAATTAAAAAAAAAAAAAAAGAACATGTTCACAACATGATTCTTGCCCTCTAGAGTTCTGGCCTAAAAAGGTTTTTATGTATCACATACCTCAAACACAACCTTATAAACACCATATATACATATCACCTTATATATATATATATATATAAGCCATATACATATATACACATGTATATATCACCTTATATATATAAACACTATATATACATAACACCATATATACAGACACATCACCTTAAAAGCATTACATTTTACTTTTTTTATGCAAGGGTGAAATTAGCTGTACCACAATTTACTTCTCAAAAAACAGGCTTATTAAAAAGCACTGTTTTGTTTTAGTTTCTATTTTTAGATTCACAAAGTAGAAAACCATGAATAAGAAAGTACTATATAAGGATCAAAGATCAAATGTTGTGTCTTGTGGTAAGTAGGTCAAATACTTCAAATCCATACAAGAATTATGTTTCTGTGGGAATTTAAACATCATTATGGAATCAAGTCACCAGGAAAAAAATTATGTTTGATATTTCTAACCAGCACACTGGTCTTTGATTCTTTTTCTTTTAATGACTTAAACTAAAATAAAAAGTAATGGACTGCTCTTCCTCAGACCTATATCTCAGAAGGTAAAGTCTTAAGTGAAAATACAAGGAATTAAGAATAGTTTCAATCTTTTAACTAGCTCATTACTCTCTATACAGTATTCTTTTTCTTCTTCTTCAAACTTGTCATGTGAACAATATTCTCACAAAACTCTTTTAAAAACT
>PISX010030819.1:0-18222 GCA_004024625.1 Mellivora capensis | reverse complement strand
TATAAGAAATTGTCAACTGTTTTCCAAAGTGGCTGTTCCATTTTCTATTCCTACCAGCAAGGCGTGAGAGGATATGGTTTCATATCCTTGTCAGGATTTGGTGTTGTCAGTGTTCCAGATTCTGATTAGGTTTGTAGTGGTATCCCATTGTTATTTTAAAGATATAATGCTATGGACACCTTTTCGTATGCTTATTTGCCATCTGTATATCTTCTTTAGTGAGGTGTTTGTTATGGTCCTTGGCCCCTTTTTAAATGGGCTTTTTGTTTCTTATAGTGAGTTATAAGAGTTGTTTATTTGGGATGACAGTCCTTAAGATATTTCTTTAGCAAATATTTTCTCTCAGTCTGTTGCTTATTTTCTTTTTTTTTTTGAAAATTTTTGAAATTTTTAATTAACACATAATGTATTATTAGCCCAAGGGTACAGGTCTGTGAATTGCTAGGTTTACACTTCACAGCTCTCATCATAACATGTACCTTCCCCAATGTCCATAACCAAACCAACCTCTCCCTAGTCCCCACCCCCACAGCAACCCTCAGTTTGTTTTGTGAGATTAAGAGTCTCTTATGGTTTTTCTCCCTCCCGATCCCATCTTGTTTCATTTATTCCTTTCCTAACCCCCAAAACCCCCACGTTGCCTCTCAACTTCCTCATATCAGGGAGATCATATGATAATTGTCTTTCTCTGATTGACTTTTTAACACACACAAAACAGATAATCATATCAAAAAATGGGCAGAAGATATGAACAGACACTTCTCCAATGAAGACATACAAATGACTATCAGACACATTAAAAAATGTTCATCATCACTAGCCATCAGGGAGATTCAAATTAAAACCACATTGAGATACCACCTTACACCAGTTAGAATGGCCAAAATTAGCAAGACAGGAAACAATGTGTGTTGGAGAGGATGTGGAGAAAGGGGAACCCTCTTCCACTGTTGGTGGGAATGCAAGTTGGTGCAGCCACTCTGGAGAACAGTGTGGAGATTCCTCAAGAAATTAAAAATAGAGCTTCCCTATGACCCTGCAATTGCTACTGGGTATTTACCCCAAAGATACAGATGTAGTGAAAAGAAGGGCCATCTGTACCCCAAAGTTTATAGCAGCAATGGCCACGGTCACCAAACTGTGGAAAGAACCAAGATGCCCTTCAATGGACAAATGGATAAGGAAGATGTTGCTTATTTTCTAATTCTCTTGACATTTTTTTTTCACAGAACAGAAGTTTTTAGTATTGATGAAGTCCAGCTTATCAATTTTTTTCTTTCATGGATTATGTCTTTGGTGTTGTATCTAAAAAGACATCACCATACCCAAAGTCATCTATTTTTTTCCTATATTATCTTCTAAGAGGTTTATAATTTTGTTTTAACATTTAGGTTTGATCTACTTTGAGTTAATTTTTATGAAAGTATAAAGTCTGGGTCTAGATTCACTTTTTTCTTGGCAAGAAGATGTCCAGTTATCCCAGCGCCATTTGTTGAATAGACTATCTATATTCACTGTATTGGCTTTACTTCTTTGTCAAAGATCTGTTGATTATATTCATGTGGGTCTATTTCTAGGCTCTCTATTTTGTTCCATTAATCTGTCTATTACTTTGCTAATACCACACTTTTTTAAATACTGTAACCTCTATAGTAAGTCTTGATGTCAGCTACTTTCTGTCTTTCTATTTTGTTCTTGAATATTGTCTTGGCTATTTTGGGTCTTGGCTTATAAACTTCAGAATCAGCTTTTTAATACCCATAAAATATCTTGCTGGTATTTTGTTGGGATAGCACTGAAACTCTAAATCAAGTTGGAAACAACTGACACAATGATAGTATTGACACTTCATATCCATGAATATAGACTATCTCTCCATTTATTTAGTTCTTTGATTTCTTTCATCAGTTTTGTAGTTTTCCTCATATAAGTCTTGTGTTCATTTTTTTAGGTTTAAACCTAAGTATTTCATTTTTGATGTAAATGGTACTGTGTTTTTAATTTCAAACTCTACTGTTATTTTTTGTATATAGAAAGGCAATTGACTTTTGTATATTAACCTTGTATCTTATAGTCTTGTTATAATTGCTTATTAGTTCCAGGAGTTTTTATGTTTATTTGTTTTTCTGGGTTTTTTTTTTCATTCTTTCAGACTTTTTGTGGAGATGATCATACCATATGTGAACAAAGGCATTTTTATATCTCCCTCCCAAATATATATGTCTATTTATTTCCTTTTCTTGCCTTGCTGCATTAGAAAGAACTTCCTGTACAATGTTAAAAAGGAGTAATGAGAAAGGACGTTCTTGCCTTTTACCTGGTCTTCGTGGGGAAGTTTCAAGTTTCTAAGTATTAAGAATGATATAATCTGTGGGAAATTTTTTAGATACTTTATATCAAGCAGAGGAAATCCCACTCTATTCCTAGAGTTTTCTCACTAATGGATGTTGGGAGAGCAATCACTTTTAAAAGAAGAATAGAAACAGGGCCATTTGAAAATACAAAAAGATTTTTCTCTACATAAATGGATTGGTGACAATTTCTCACCCACAGAGAGCATGCTAAACACATTAAATGATAGGAATGGAATGTAAGTAATGGAATTTTTAAGGCTTTCAAACTTTAAAGGACAATTTCAAAGGATTGAAGGAAAGCCAGATGTATACTACCAGTGTTAGATGAAGTCTTTCTTTCTCTCTCTCTCTCTTTTTTCTCTTCTAATCCCAGATGTTTACCCCAATATGCACTACTTCTATCAAAAAGTAAATGCAATTCCTGTAGGAGGATAAAAATGTCCAAGTCCAGAACTAAAAACTAACCAGGAACCTACATTTCCAAGACCTACACCACCTTCCTGGTAGTGATCCACACCATGAACCCCTTAACACATTAATAGATATGAGCTGAAGAAAATTACCACATTTCTTATTGCTCTTCAGGTTGGCTAAGTAATTGATACTGTATTATCTATTTTAAAACTCTTTTCCTACCCCCCCAGAGGATTTGAAGACTTATGCCATTTTAGAAGAGACAAAGAACATAATACCTTTTTTTAAGATTTTATTTATTTATTTGACAGACAGAGATCATAAGTAGGCAGAGAGGCAGGCAGAGAGAGAGGAGGAAGCAGGCTCCCTGCTGAGCAGAGAGCCCGACGTGGGACTCGATCCCAGGACCCTGGGATCATGACCCAAGCCGAAAGCAGAGGCTTCCTGCTAATAGTTTGAAGAATGGTCTAATCCAAAAACTTTCATGCATAATAGTCATTAATTCACTTATTCGCTCACTCAAAAGTTATTTTTACTTTACATTTACTTTTTGACTAAGTGTTTAATGCAACACTTATTCCTGTGGTCTAAATTCACTTATGTTCACATTTCCTATTTTCAAAGGTGATTTAAATTCAGAACTAAAGGTTGAATAGGCCAAAGGGTTGCAAATTCATGTGACTCATCACTACTTTCTTGTTTATGACATCTTCCCCTTCACAGCCTTATGAACCTGAACTTATACAGGCTATAGCATAAAAGCTGAATTAATATTAAGTGTGTGATCTCTGCGTGTCTCATTTTGTGGCTCAAGAGACTGAAGCAGTTAAGCTATGTATTCTACATAGAGACCAGAAAGCATAACGCCTTCAAAGGAATATACATACATATAATGTGTACTCCTTCTATAAAAGCATTCTATATTCCATGAGAGCAACCTTATCATTTTTCAAATTGGAAAATAGCTCAGGGCTTAATGATTGCTGCTTGAACAAGCAATATAAATTCATTTCATATGCTATTTTTTGGCATCTTTCCTAGAGGACAACAGGAAAACTTAGATATATGTGTTATATCATGTCTGTTTTGTCTTATTATTTATTTTTTTTCCTACCAAGTATAATCTATGTTTCTCCAGTTCAAACAGGCCTGGACATGAAGGTCGTATTATTGATAAGAAGAAACTGTCTCTGTTTCCATTTGTAATTGCAAATCAAAAGAAATCCAGAAATTCTTAAGTTACTCTGAACCACTTTCAGGAGACCTCAGGGACATTGTTACACTTATTCTCCAACACTGTCCTCTTATACATTTGTATAAGCTGTTTAAAATGACCTGAAGTAACTGCTCTGAAGTGGGTAGTTCATGTTCTACTCTTCATGTATCACACATTTTAAAAAAGCATATCTCGGGGTGCCTGTGTGGCTCAGTGGGTTAAAGCCTCTGCTTTCGGCTCAGGTCACAATCCCAGGGTCTTGGGATCGAGCCCCGCATCGGGCTTTCTGCTCAGCGGGGAACCTGCTTCCTCCTCTCTCTCTCTCTCTGCCTGCTTCTCTGCCTACTTGTGATCTCTGTCAAATAAATAAATAAATAAATCTTAAAAAAAAAAGCATATCTCAGTAAAGAAAAAAAGGCAGATTTTTAAAAATCTCTGTGTACAAGATTTTAGGTGAATTCCTGGGAATAGATAAGACTTTAGGCCAGATGTTCATCATTATAGCTATCTGTCTGCTGATCATTTGTTTTTGGAAATAGCATGCAGATCCCGAGCCCCTTTCCCCTTTTGGTGAAAATACCATGGTTAGTTCTGCAAATGGATGGCTGGAGAGCCTGCTTCAAGGGCATCTCAACATGGGGTGAGTTTTCTGTGGGGTTGTAGCTGACGCCAAGCTCGGGTGCCTCCATTTCATTTGAGAATGCATTCATAAATTACTCTCGTAAAAAATGATCCTTTTTCTGCCCACATAACTGTTGGCAATTTCTTTCTAATTTACTAGAATACTAATGAAAAAATATCCTGGTATGTATAATATGTTTATTTTGTTATCCTTAAGGTTATATTTACTCACATGATGATTGTATAGTTAGATGACTTTTTTAGTCTTCATAAATCTAGCTCACCTGAAGATTTTTTTCCTTTTCATATGTGCTAAAAAATAACTCTTTATTGTGGCTTCAAGAAATTCAGCTAGGTTTAAGGAAGTATAAATGGATATTAACAGTCTATGTGCTACACAACTTTAGCTCAGTAAGTAAAATGCACATGGAAAGGATTGAGATTAATAAGACTCTGGGGCTTAATGGAGATATAGTATAGATATTATACTGAGTGGAACAGAGCTCCTGCTTTCCAACTGAAATTTGTACATCAGTGTAGTGCCTTTTTTTTTTTTTAATATTTTATTTATTTAACAGACAGAAATCACAAGTAGGCAGAGAGGCAGGCAGAGAGAGAGGAGGAAGCAGGCTCCTTGCTGAGCAGAGAGCCCGATGCGGGGCATGATCCCAGGACTCTGGGATCATGACCTGAGCCGAAGGCAGAGGCTTTAACCCACTGAGCCACCCAGGCGCCCCCCCCCCTTTTTTTTTTAACAGAGACAGAGATCACAAGTAGGCAGGGAGGCAGGCAGAGAGAGAAGGAAGCAGGCTCCCTGCTGAGCAGAGAGCCCCATGCGGGGCTCAATCCCAGGACCCTGGGATCATGACCTGAGCCAAAGGCAGAGGCTTTAACCCACTGAGCCACCCAGGTGCCCCAGTGTAGTGCTTTTTAACAGCTAGATTATTTGGTAGGTAAAATACTCCCACATTCTCTAAAGAAGAAGGGTGACTTGCTTCTAACTAGGAAGTAAAGTTCAAAATCACAGGATGCCTTGCCTTAACTATGGAAAGAATGCTCAAACATATTTTGCTATCATGAATTAAATGTTTATTGATTTTCTCATTTTAACTCAGATGCTAACTGTGTTTAAAAGCTCTTTCTCTTCTCCATATGTGAAAACCTCCAACTTACATTTTATTTGCTTATCTACTGGGAATCTGGCTGCATGTTATTGGGCCCAGAAAATGGAACTTTTGAGCTAGATGCAATCTTAGTGATCATTTCACTGAATCTCATCATTTTGTAGTTCAAAAAAAAAGATGCTCAGATGGAATATGATATATCCTCAATGTTACACAGTGGAATTTGTAGCAAAACTTAAATTTGAACTCAGATCAATGACATCCTAATCACCCACACACTTTCTTGTGCTGTTTTCTACCCAAAGTGATGCAAATATGTCAGTTCATATTCATAAGTGAATGATGCTGAGTAAGTCATTTTTATTAGAATTTACTCAAAACTACTCTACTGGAATTTTTATTTCTCTTCTATTCTTACAGTGTTAAGATATGGGCACAGTTGAGTAGTTTAAGATGTGGGCACAGTTGGAACCCATGATTTGTTGTCAGAACTGTACAACTTGAGCAAAAAAACCCTGTACATAAAATTGCATTATTTTTGTATGAGTGAAAAGTGTTAGAACAAGGAAACATAGGAAAGAGGAGGAAAAGTGTGATTTGTGTTCAAGGATTTAGAGAATGAATTTTGTTTGCAGGATTGTTATAATTTTACACATAAAATTTAAAAGCAGTTAATAATTCATTAAGTCTGTTTTTATATTTCCTTATCTTCAAATTCCTTTATATTTTCTTAGAGGTAGTCTTCAGAATGTAGCAGTTGAGTGGAAAATGATGACACAACCCCAAATGGAAAGGAACAAAAATGCCATTGCATGTTTTTATAATGTGGGACAATATGGTACTCATGGAAAATTTGAAAAATATGTGAACCTTAAATATTTCCTGATTCAGATTAATCATTTTATTTCTGCAGGCAAAAATAAACCAACCGATTCATTCTTTGCCCTGTGACTTTATTTTGATCTCTACTGTTTTTTCTTTTTCCTGAAACATTTTTGACTTGATGCCTATTGCTATAAGAGATGCTAATCAAAAGTATGTGGTATTTTTTTTTATTATTTCATTAGCAGGAAAAGCAATTATCTGCCTAGAAATAAATGCTGCTATCTTTTGTATGCAAAGAAAATGCAACGACTGTAGGATTTAGTCAATGGCAGAAAACTGAGAGATGAACATAATTCTCCCAACTTAACATGGCCCATTGTCATCTAATTTAATGTAATATTTCTGTGTGCAACTAATGATTATGGTGATGATGCTGGAAAATAAATTTTCAATTTGTGTGTGTTCTAGCTGCTAAAGATTGAATGCAGGCTAATGTCACTTGTGATTACAGAATCCCTATTTGAATATTTAGCTACTCTGGTTCTGTTTGCAGCTTTACCATTGACAGCTGCACATTGAACATCCTGAGACATGTCATTCTTTAGAAATATTTGCTGAAGAGGATCCGTTGGTCAGAAATGTTAAAAGAGGGCACTTCACACACAAGTATGAACTTCGAGTCTTTATCTCATATTGAAATGCACAATGAGTAGTATATATTAAGGAATTCTAAGTTTGTAGACAACTGAATTTGTCAACATATGAATAATTATCTGACTTTGCCAATGATTATTCCATTTTAAACATTTCAATCTTGGTGTTGAGATCTCTGTGTGAAAAGAAGTTCTAAGAAATAAGTATATGAGTTTATTCATCTTTGAGGATTTATTTTCAACCTACAGATGCAAAGAAACTAACATCAGGCTATTGCTATTAAATTTTTAGAAATACTACCCAAGCAGTAAGATTTTCTGACCTTGCAGGCTAATAAAATGTTTTAATGTATCAGAATCAGTAGAGCATGTGGGCGGATAAGTCACTGAGCTAATTAGTCATCCCTCTCCCAAGAGCTGTGTATGACTTAGTGGAGTGTGTTTAGCATTACAAGTAAATCAACATTGTTGCAGCAGGGAAGCATCATTTCTGAGTCATTTCCATAACTCTGCCACCTTGACTTTTCAATAAAATCTTCCAAGTTTATGATGCTTACAGCTTGTGAAAAGGGAATGTAGCAGGAAGGAAAATTGATGCCACATATAATCATATGATAACTGTAGTACACTAACTTTAAGAATCAGAATGGATTCCTAAATAATGAATATGAAGATGCGAATATGTCAGTTCATATACATAAATGAACAATAGTAAGTAAGTCATTTTTATTAGAACTGACCTATAGCTTTTTCACTGGTACTTTTGCTTATTTTCTACCCTTTTTTCCCATTCGCAGTAGAATAGGAAAACAAAAAACTTGATTTACAGCTAGAAGCAGCTTAGGTTGACTTTCAGGCAGGTCCTTGCACAGGAGTAGCAAAGCGAAGTCTTGTGGCTTTCTTTGGATTTCTTCCAAGGAGCAGGAAACAAGTAATAATAATAGCACATGATTTTAAACTTTCTGTATAATTATATTTTAGTGTCTAATTTTTACATATGCATTTTTACTTATTTATTCTACATTTTACTCACCCCCTGAGTGAGTAAACCCATAAGGTTGGCCAGACAATTTTAATTTTACAAATGGAAAATGAAATACAGAGAGCCAACGTCTATTGTTAAAGATCATGTGCTTGAAAGTGCATATAATACACCTATATACCTAATATGCCAATATACCTGATACATGAATAGAATGAAAAATGGATCAAAAGACTACAATAAGGAGGAGAGTAAGAAGCTGCTCTCTGTGAGCAACACCTTCTTTCTCTCTCTCTCCTCAATTATTTCTGTCCTTTCATCTTTTGAATAAAACAAACCTCTCTGATCTTAAACTTCATTTTCTTGACTATTTTCTTCCACCATTTTGTTCATTCTTTTTCTTCAATTCCAACACCTGAAAAGAAGAAACAACCATCAGATTCTTAGCCACAATTCCCCTTGAAAATATTTGCAATCTGGCTCCTGCCTCTCACTACACAGAAATTGCTCTCTTGATAGTCACCAGTGTTTACCCTTTACTCCAATATTAGTTCTCTGTAATTCTTCATTCCTCCTTGACCTCTCTGCAACATTTAGACCTCTTGAAAATTTGCTGACTTAAACTCTCTCCCCTCTCTGGAGTTAAGTGACGATGCGGGTACCTAGAAGAAAGAGCATTTCTCAGACCCCAATTCTGCTTCCTCTTCTTCCAGGTCTTTAAAGAAAGCCTTGTTTAAGTTTCTTTCTTGAGATGACTTTCTTATTTGTCGATCTCATGGTATTTCTATGAACTCAGGTATTACTTTCCTGGGTTCTTCCCAATTTCCTGTCTCAACTTTACTTTGCTCTTGAGCAACTGACCCATACTTCCAATTACCTGTTAGACTTTGTCATATAAACTCAGTTTAATGAAAGCTAGACTTATTATCTCATCTTTTTTTTTAAATTTTTTTAAATTTATTTGTCAGAAAGAGCGAGAGAGAGTGCGAGAGAGCGAGCACAGGCAGGCAGAGGCAGAGGGAGAAGCAGGCTCCCCGCCAAGCAAGGAGCCCGATGTGGGACTCGATCCCAGGATGTTGGGATCATGACCTGAGCCGAAGGCAGCCGCTCAACCGACTGAGCCACCCAGGTGTCCCTTATTATCTCATCTTTAAGACCATCTCAGTTTTTACTCCACTGTGCACCTAATCCCATAGATCAAAACAGAAACAAACAAAAAATTAAACAAATACAAGAAAACAAGCTTGACATGAATCATTTCTTCAATCTAAGCTTTTTTTTTTAAGATTTTATTTATTTATTTGACAGAGAGAGATCACAGTAGACAGAGAGGCAGGCAGAGAGAGAGAGAGGGAAGCAGGCTCCCTGCTGAGCAGAGAGCCCGATGTGGGACTTGATCCCAGGACCCTGAGATCATGACCTGAGTCAAAGGCAGCAGCTTAACCCACTGAGCCACCCAGGTGCCCCTTCAAGCTAAGCTTTTGTTCTTTCCTTCAGATTCTATTTCCACTCTGACTCTCATCTGTTTTTTTTATTCTACTTTCACTATTTCTTTTCTACGTCAGTTCTAATATAGGCAGTAATGAACTTCTGGGTTGCTTCAGTTTTTTAACTATAAAAAAAGATGTGTATTAAATAATATATTTCATCACTGTTATAACGAAATAACATGATACACAAAGAACACCTAACTCAGAGCCTGGCACAGAGCAGTTACTTAATATAGGTCAGCTTTTACTGACACCACTACTGATGTTACTACTACAACCAGGACCACCTATATAATTTGTGGAGCCCATTGAAAAATGAAAGTGGGGTCCCTTGTTCAATAAGCAGGAAAAAATGTTTAAATTAGTTTGTATTATATGTTCTGTTTCTAACCACATTTCCAAGGCCAGTTTCTGTTCTATAGAGTGATAAAGTTAATGTCAAAGAGAAATTCACTAGACACTGTTTTAAAGTTACAGGACAGATTTTATTCAGACTACTGCAGTGGGGGAGAAACTTCAGTGTAAACTGGGCTCAACTCCACCAAAACAAAATATAAGAGGTTTAAGGAAAAGTACTGAAGGGCTTAATTTGTCAATACGACTAGGCCATCCAGTTTGTTAATTGAAACTTATCTAGGGAAGAAAAACTTTATATCTTTAAAACAGCATATAGTTTTGCAAACTGGAGAAGGTGCCCACCAAAATTAGGTTTACTCTCCTTCAAGAACTGGGAGACAGGGGAGCCATCTCCTTGGATGTTTGCATTTTAAAGGGATGGCCCCCAGTTACTTGAGGAGACATTATTGGGTGGTATAACATTTATATCTCAAAGGAGGAATGGAAAGATTTATAATTGCAAGGTTGGTTTTTTTTGTGTTTTTTTTGTGTGTGTGTGTGTGTGTGTGTGTGTGTGTTTTTTTAATGGTAGCTTCTCTAAGGAAATAGAGAGATCAGGGGTTTATATTCAGGTTCTGGTTGGACCAAACTAAATTCTCTGACAGCTGTATTAGTGATTTCCAGAGAAACAGAATCAAATGGGATACACACACACACACACACACACACACTCACATATATATAATTTATTATAAGCAATTGACTCACATGATTACAGAGGCTGAGAAGGCCCCAGATATAGTCTGCAAGCTGATCCAGGAAAGTCAATTGTGTAGTTCTAGTCTGAATTCAAAGGCCTGAGAACCAAGAGAATCAATGGTTTAAGTTGTAGCTTCAAAGCCAGATCAAGATCCAAAAGGAGCTAAAATGTTTCCCTTTGAGTCTTATGTCATGAACAGATCAATGTTTCAGGTTAAGGCAGTGAGGAAGGAGGAATTCCTTCTTATTCTAGGGAGGGTGAGTGAACTTTTTGCTCTGTTCATGCCTTCAAATGAGGACCCCCACATTAAGAAGAATAATTTTCTCTACTTAATCAAAAGCTAATTTCATCCTAAAACACCCTCTCACCCAGAGTAATGCTTCACTGAACACCTGGGTACCCCATGACCCAGTCAAATTGCCTCATGAAATTAAACATTAAAACAGTGTTGACCTTTCTCAAGTACACGTTTTAAGGGGGTGGTGGTGGCTATCGTTGTCCTAGGATGTGGTCTAGGGCCAATAGAAGGTATGTTAGAGTTTGGTTAATTATCTTAGTGTGGGGTGTGTTGGACAATGTCAATTGTGCCCAAATTTTTATAGTTCTCAGCAGTCAAGTGACTAAATTATTATTACATAATCTCTTGTAAGAAAGTTTCATGAGATTTAACTGCAATGTCTTAAGCCACTTTAGGATTCTAAGGAAATTCTTATCTTTTTAAAAAGATTTTTATTTTTTAATTTATTTTTAAAGATTATTAATTAAAGATTAAAAGATATGTATTTATTTATTTGAGAAGGAGTGAAAGTGACAGAGCACAAGCAGGGGGAGCTACAGGGGGATAGGGAGAAGCAGGTTCCCCGCTGAGCAGGTAGCTTGATGTAGGGCTATGTCCCAAGACTCTGGGGTCATGACCTGAGCCAAAGGAAGATGCTTAACCAATTGAGTCACCCAGGTGCCCCAGGATACTAAGAAAATTTTAAATGAAGATTTGTTTGGATAAAAATAAGATAAAAATAATTATACTGATTTATACTCATTACAGAATTGTGAGTTTGGGAGGTGAACTAGTTTCTGTGTTGTGAAGGACTATAGATTCAGCTCATGTTGTTTCTTATATTCCAGTTGCCGCCTCATTATGTCTTTACTCACACCTTGCCATGCACATGATCTTGGGTACTTTGAAAATATGAACGTGATGAACTCAGTAATATGGCATTGTAATTTAAGAAAACATGCCTCTGGCTAAATAAATAGAGCCAGTTTTATGTCATCTGTAGTTTCTCCTTTAAAGATCAATGTTCTTCAATTTACTGTTACTACATACTGGGATCTTGTTATAGAATTTTATCACTATAATTAAATGAATAATGAGTATACTAAATATTTAGTTAGTGTACACATAACAGCAGGTACTCTGGAAAACAAATTTTCTCTCATCTTATATGCACACCTCCTAACCAAGAGCTGTTCTTAATTTGAAAGCCCCTTCTTCAAAGTGTGGATATTCCTTTCTCATCTAAATGAATCCTCAGACTTTAGGCAAAATATTTAAGCTGTGTATCTGGCACTTATTTCACCCACTGTAGCTTCCTAAAGTGTCTGCTGTTGAGCTTTCTAAAACTGTCTTGCATGAAGGGAAGCAATTAGCCAATACACCCTCCAAAGAGAAGTCATCCTCAGTATTTTGTATGATGTCCTCTCTGATCATCCAGCCTTCTAATATTTTAACTTATGTCTGTAGGATCAAGATTATTTATAAAGTGCACTATGTTTCTACCTACAAGGGATGATTATTCATGTCATGAAAAATAGACAAATTTCCAGTATTTCAGGCATATTTTTAAGTTTTTATTTACTTAACTTTAATTATTCAACAAATATTTATCGAGTTCCTATTATGAGCTATAAATATATATTGAGTGTCTTCTGGTGGCAGGGAATGTATCAGTCAATGAAAGAGAACGTGGCCTCATCCACACAGAGCTTTTATTTCAGTAGAGGGACACAGAGAGTAGTCAAATAAATCAAACCTATGAGAGTAATAAGTGTGATGAAAAGAAAGCAGAAGGATTGATAGGGGGCTTGGTTAAGTTACCATTTTTAATAGGTGAACAGAGAAAGTTTCACTCTTAATGTGACATTTTGGGAAAGAATTATGAAAAATGATGCCATAATTTTTAAGGAAATCTAGGAGAGGAGGAGTCTAAGCACACTTAAAGTAGGTGTGAGTGTCCTGAGGCGGGAGTAAAATTTGTGTATTGGGGGAATAGCAAGGAGACCAGTGTGACTGGAACAGAGTGAACCATGGAAGAGTGGTAAGAAATGAGCTCTTAAGTAACGGGGGTCAGATCACACAGGGCTTTGTGTACCATTATTAGGATATTGCTTTCACTTTTTTTTTTTTTTTTTGTTAAGTGGGTTCCACATCCAGGGTGGAGCTCAACCGGAGCTTGAATTCATGACCCTGAGATCAAGACCTGATTTGAGATCAAGAGTTGGATTCTTAACAGACTGAGACATGCAGGCACCCCTCTTTTGCTTTGAATACAAAGCAAAATACGACTAGTGACATATACTGCCTACATTTTAGAAAAATTTCCCTTATGACTATGTTAAGAAGGGTGACTCTACAAGTATTATAAAGGAATTAGACACTATTGAGACAATGTTGGCTATGACAAGGGTGCTAACTACAAAGGTGTTGAGTGACTTGATGTTGGTTTTATTTTGAGACTAGAACTAATAAGGATGGTGATATATGGACATGTGACAAATAGAAGAGTCAAGAATGAATTTGAAATTTTTCTCCTAGGAAACTGGAAAAATGTAGCTATCATTTTCTAAGAAGAGTAGAAAAAGCAATATCATATGTCCAACCTGTACTATATTGGACATAATACTTTTGAAATTCTATTATTAATCTGAATGGAAATGTAGACTAGGTAGTTGGTTACATGAACTAACAAAACCCTGGCTAGAGGCATACTTTTAGAAGTTTTCAGCATATCGGTGGTATTTAGAACAAAGAGTCTGAATAAGTCACCGGAAAAGTAGTATAGATAGAAGAGAGAAGAGATCGATGGACTACCATCTAAGGCCCTCTTAATGTTTAGAGGTTGAAGGTTAAAGGGGGTCATTGAAAGGATATGACACAGGTTGACCCCTCAGCTGGATCTGGGCAATTGCGAGCTCCCAATCCCCTCCCCTGTGCTTGGAATGTGTGATTTACTTGCTGTCCTCTTGCTGCAAGGTGCCCTGCCCAAGGGCACAGCCTTCAGGTAGTAACATGTTTTGGGGGCCATCTGAATGGTATGAGTGGGCTGAGTTAAGACCTCCATGCAAACTTTTAAGGTTCTGGCTGGTGGGTGCTGAGGTCAACTCTTCTTGTGGTCTCCCTGGACAAGCCTCCTAAGCAAGTTCCCTTGCTTATTAATCCTGCCACCAACCAATCTGGTGAAGCCTGCATTTTCTTTGTTCTCTTTCTGCCCTTTGTGTTCAGGAGCCCATTTCAGATTTCACCCAGGAAACTCCTGAGGTTTTGAACCAAAAGCAAGAGGTAAATTGAAAAATATATTCATAGTAAAGTAAAACGCTGTTAAGTATAGTTTTATGTAGGAAAATGACATCATAAATAGAGAACTCAAGAGAGATTTGTCCCAGATGGTTTCTAGAACCACAGATAGAGCCCAAAGCATCTAGGGAAAAAAAAAATCTTTTTCTAAGATAAAATTAGTTTAAGAACTTTGACAGGGAGCTAATTATTGAATAAACTCTGTGTTATCTATTGTAGAGAGGGAATTGCTGTCCTTGTTAAACAGATTTTTTAATTAATAAGGAATTATCACTTACACCATACAGGGGGATTACTAATTTTCCAAAGAATTAGCAAACAATAGAATGCATTTAACACTAAATTAAATCAAATACAATTTAATCATTATAATGATTCCAAAGTTTGCTAGAAATACTTTACAGAAGCAATTTAGAATATGACACAAATACATGTTATATAAGAGCATGCAGTAAGAAATCAGGCTATTGATTAGATTATTTTGGGTGGGAAGCTAATAACCCTGATGTTCAGATCATAGAAAGGTATGGACATAGCTAGTGTTCATTATGTAATACAAGAGGATGTTATGAGTTAATTAAAACCATTCATTCATTCTTTCCACATTTATTGAAAGCATGAAGAAAGCTTGGCATTGTATTAACTGAATTATTATTAGTAGGAATAATATTTACAAAACTTTCTATCTTCAGGAAGTTGACAGTGTAGTTTAGGAGGCAAGAAAGTAAGTAAGGCATGTTAGAAGCTTATGCTTGATGGTATAGAAGTACCATACCATCAAGAAGATGAGCTACTCAGGGGCGTCTGAGTGGCTCGGTGGGTTAAGCCTCTGCCTTCGGCTCAGGTCATGATCTCAGAGTCCTGGGATCAAGCCCTGCATTGGGCTTTCTGCTCACCAGGGAGACTGCTTCCCCCTCTTTTTCTGTCAGCTGCTCGAACTACTTGTGATCTCTCTCTCTCAAATAAATAAATAAAATCTTAAAAAAAAAAAAAAAGAAGAAGATGAGCTACTCAATGTAGTCTTAGGTTGGAAAAAAAAATAAAAGAAGAATTTCTAGGGAAATTCACATTGCAACGTTTGAAACCCCAGGGTTTCTTGACATTGTATCTATCCTGCATACAAGAGCATATTTAAGTGGAAGAGACATAAGTGCCTACAGTTGAGTAAAGAATTAGAGGTGTTGCTTGTTCAGACTACTTGAATATATAAAAGAGGACAATTCTTTCTGCAAATCCATTGGTGACAAATGAAAAGATATTGGGAACCAGTTTTCACTGAGTTATTAATGTCAAGAGTAACCCATTTTTTTACTTAAATAAGTGAAGTGTTTACATGCAACTGTGGTTTCTTTATCAATGGCCTCTAAGGATTGAAGTTCAGCTGCAAAATTCATAAGAACTCACAACATGGATTTCATATGTCAGTAAACAAAGATTCGTAGGCAAAAGGACTTGTTAATCCATAATCATGACCTATGTATCATTCAGGGTCCAGTCAGGACATAGAAGCTATGACAGTTTTTGTTGCTATTGTGGGTTGTTGTTTTGGATCAGGAATATGTAATAGAATGATTTGTTACAGTTATTGGAGGAATGAAAAGGCAGAAAATACTAAAGCATCAGGGATAGTAGCTACTGGGAGATGATTCCCTCCCAAGGATGGGGCAATTAAGGTTGGAAATTATTAATACTTCAGAGATAGAGGGGGGAATCTGTAGAGCTGAAACTCGGTTGTCTACAAATCAGACATCTAAGGAGGAGTTACTGCTCACTCTGTGAAGCTCACATCTCTGAGAAGGTGTGATGAGGTTAGTTCAAAAGGTGTTGGGCAAGTGCAAACTGAAATCGGCTGCTGCTACTGAAGTGAAATGTCATTGTCAGGGTGAGAAATCGTTGCTGCGGGACCAAGAGCAAGAAGCCAAAACAGGAATGGGAAAAAAATGGGAAGGAGTGAGCCCCTTTTCTTCCTCCTAAGTCTTCCAGTCCTTTTCTTGTATCTTCTATTGGCAGAGACTCAGAAAAGCCAGCATAACAGAGCAGAAATAGG
The DNA here is from genome assembly GCA_004024625.1 of Mellivora capensis. Classification (NCBI taxonomy): domain Eukaryota; kingdom Metazoa; phylum Chordata; class Mammalia; order Carnivora; family Mustelidae; genus Mellivora; species Mellivora capensis. The sequence goes on along the minus strand of PISX010030819.1, from coordinate 1,826 downwards.
ATAGGCAAGCCCCAAACCAATATCACAATCCCGAAGGTTTGTGCTGAAAGCCCTAACAATAACAGGGACAACGAAATTAGTGCTCAGATACCCTAGAAGTGAACATATTTGAATGTACTTTTTCATTAGCTCTATATATTTTAAGTTGCAGGATGAAAGCGGAGTTTTATGAAGAATTTGCTTTTGTTCATATATAATTGAAATTTGGTTATTCAGTCAATACATTTACAATTAAAAAAAAAGTTTAGTTTGACAAAAGCTGTGAAATACTATCAGATAGTGTCTCAACTTGCTTCAGAACACAGAAACCTCAGTAAGTGGATGATTCTGTCTTGAAGTCATTCAATTCTTGTTTGTTGTTTTGTTAAAGATTGGTATTTAATTTTGTCTCTTGGAATTCACTGTGGAAGTTTTGCTTGAGTTAGGGATAGCAGAACATAAAAAACAAAATATGTATCAAAACAATACATCACTTTTGTATTTCTTTCCTTTTTCATGTTACTAAAAAAAGACTGCTTTACTTTAATTCTGTAATAGTCTAATTTCAGGCCTCTTATGCTTTCACCATTTTCTCAAAAATCAATCAACAATTAGCAAAAGGAAGAGGTGAAAGAATCTGGTCTTCTGATTATCCCTATAAAAATCTGAAAAGAGCATGAGATTGGCATAGACATGAGCTAAACTATTGGCATTCTTACAAAAGCTATAGAAATTACTCCACACAGAAATTCACTCAACGGTGAAATAACATTTAGAGGAAATTATTTATTTTACTTTATTAATGTTGGTGTTAAATTGTGCAATTGGGCATCATGTCAAAACTGAACTTTTTGTTTCTTAAGGGGAAAAGGTAGGCAGGAAGTTGACCAAGCGAAACAATAAGAAATAAGATTTTGTAAAATAAGTAGATTTTAATTGCATCAGTTGCTAAAGTGCTACTTTTCCCTCAAGTATTCTAAGTCAAATTTTCATATGCATCATTGCATAACACCAAAGTTACTTATTGTCCCTGGTTTAGACTCTTGCTTCTAAACTTAACTCTTTGGGATAAATTGGTAAGCCTATAAGTTTCACCTGGCTCTCAAGATGATGTACTAGATTATTTTTTTTTAATGTTTGATTCCACAACTCTATTAGCTACTGAAGGTTACTTAAAAGTATTATGAAGTTATAGAGATCTGTAAACTTTCTGAATTACTCTCGTTTAATGTTTATGCATTGGGAGAAATTTAACATTAAGTTAGAAGTTTATACCTAAGATGAATTGTAATATATGTCTTCAATATGAAATATTGAACAAGATATTATCTTAATTTCCAAGAAAGAGGTGCCATTGAATGCACTTTTGAATAGTTATTTTTTCATCTTTTTCAAGGCAGGCAAAGAAATATTAATATGATTATATTTTGATACATTTAGTTAATAAACATATTAGACTTGATTTAATAGTGAGGATGATAAGGTTATAATCTGTTTAATCTCAACTTTTAAAATGCTAAAATTATAATCTCAGTTTAATCTGAACTTTTAAAAATCAACAAAATGTTTAAAATTCTTATTTAAAGGGCACCTGAGTGGCGCAGTCGTTAAGCATCTGCCTTCAGCTCTGGTCATGATCCCAGGGTCCTGGGATGGAGCCCCGCATCAGGCTCTTTGCTCTGTAGGAAACCTGCTTCTTCTTTTCCCACTCCTCCTTATTGTATTCCCTTTTTTTGCTGTCTGTCTCTTTCTGTCAAATAAATAAAATCTTTAAAAAAATAAAATAAAATTCTTATTTAAAACAAAGAATAAACTGTGGAATTCCAAATTTTATTTGCATATGTTTA